>OX940807.1:11119417-11346810 GCA_954870605.1 Acer campestre
CCTCGAATTCATGTTATAGTGTAATACTTCAAAAAAAAAATTACTTTTTCAAAAAATGTATCTCTAATGCAACTGTGCATATTCACCATCACACTTATGTTGCAAAAAAAAATATGGCGGTCTGTTGCACTGCTATTTTTGGTTGATTCAACAAGTATTTAAAATTGACATTAATTTTCATCTATTTTGGTACGAATATAGAATAAAAAAGATAAAAGGAAAAAAAAAAAAATTGGACACGTCAATAAAAATACATGTGTATTAAATAGAAGCATTGGAGGACCAAATTTTAAGTTGATTGTCTATCAAATCTATCTTTATGCCACATAGAAAGTAAATCTCTTGACATTTTTGTCATGTCAATGACCTAAAGCCCTAGTGATCAAAAGTGTGATTTGGTCAGGTTGGATCAAAGTGAATACAGATGGTGCTATTATAGGCTCTCCAGGGATTAGTGGTTGTGATGGTATCTTTCGAAACTATATAGCTTTTGTGAAGGGTTGCTTTGCTATTCCTCTTGGTCAAGTTTTCGCAATTGAAACCGAGCTACTTGCGGCCTCATTGGCCATTAATTTTGCTTGGAAGTATGAGTGGGATAGAATCTTGCTTGAGAGCGATTCTTCTTATGTGGTTCAACTTTTTTCTTCTTGTTCTAAGATGATTCCTTGGAGGGTTCATCTGGCGTGGTAGTGCTGCATCTTCCAGATCTTGCAGATGAATTTTCAGGTTTCTCATATTTTCAAAGAGGGGAATCAGATTGCAGATGCGCTTTCTAAGCATGCGTTGGAGCTTCAGGCTGATTCTTGGTGGTTCTCTACCCCACCATTTTGTTCTTCTTTAGTTGGCAATGATTGCATGAGCTGGGAGTCTTTTCATTTTTCTTAATGTTTTCTTTCTTTCTTTTTTTTCTGTTTTTTGGTGTGGCCTACGTGCCTCTTTTTGTTTGGGGTTGTTTTCCCCCTGGTTCTTTGTGCTTTGTTGTTTGTTGTCACTATTTACTTTTCTTTTTTCTTCTATATATATGGATACAGTTTAGAGGTTTTTCAGCTTATGCTCGTTTGTAATGCTTTTTCCCTTTAGATCAGTCCAATTTTATTATTAAAAAAAAAATCTCTTGAAATATATATATATATATATGAAATTAGAATTTAAAAGAGAATCTAGAGTTTAAGAAAATTGAAAGAGTTTTTAATGATATATGTTAATATCAAATCATTTTAAGAAACTTTAGGAAACTAATTAATAATATATATTTTTTTCGTTGAAATATTACAATAATTAGTTGGTGTACTTTTAAACTATTTAGTCTTCTTGGTAATTTTACTCAAGGGTATTATTAGATTTTCAAAAACATACTAATTTGAGGTGTACATACATTTTTTTAAGGGGAGCAAATATTTGACACTCTAAGTCTCTAACGGTCTAACTTTATGGAGCATATGAGTTTAGTGAATTGGACTTTTGGTCCATAAAACATATTTTTAAAAATCTCTGCTCTCATAATTATAACTTATGATCCAAAAATTAAAATATCTAAAACAAAAGAAATTACAATACACATGTTCGTATGGTTGAGATTTCAAGGCAAGGTGGCTATGTTTACGAACAAAACGTCACTATACTCGCGGAAGTGTTGCCGAATATAACATAAACAAACACAATAACAAAGAAAAATTAGATGAAGAGAATTAATCTAAATCTATTCACACACAACACAAGAATTTACGTAGAAACCCAAATCAGGGAAAAAACCACAGCTGTCAGGACGACAAGATAAAGTTCCAATATGTAGTAATTAAATTGTTATAACCACACACTCAGGATCTCTCTCTAAATAATACCCCAAACCCAATTACACCCAATGCTCACTTTGAGATCTCTCTAGTATTTGCTATTTTTCTCCACCACCAATAACCTAGTTATTATGGTCTCTTTATATGAATTACAGGGAGGGCTAAAAGGAAATCCTACTCCTATACGTACAGGAATTACTTGTTCCACATAAATACTATTTTCTATTTATGACAAGTCTTCTTTTAAGGAGAAATCCTTTTCCTATTAGAACTTCTAGAAGCAACATATTTCCTCTTTCATGAATATTTCCTTATTCAACACATGCTTGTGATTAACTACAACTCAAATTGTGGTTAGCCACCCGCTTCCTAAACCGTGTTGAACTTGACCACTCAGAAAACCGTGATCCACGCGCTTCATCTTCGTCGACCGCTCTCAGTATCGCTGGGAAGCCACAGTGCTTTCCACAGCGGTGTCCACTGGGATTGGAACCGTTGCCTATGCGCTACCGAAAATTGGCAGCGGTGTCAAACCGCTGCCATACCGCTTCCCCTACCACTACCAAAGCCACAGCGGCAGCGGTTTGAGCCCTCCGTTGCCTCCTCTGTTCATCACATCCTCCAAACCTCCCTCAAACATAACTTCATACTCTCAAACGCTCTCATGTCTCCAGGAAGTCTCCGTATTGAAAAATCGTGTTTGGTAACCATTGGAATTCAAGCCATATCCAGCAGGCTACACACGGGGATGTATATATAATAGGCAAATCCTAATTCGGAATGCAACTCTAAATACAGGGGATGAGTTGCTCCATACTAAGGATTACAACGGATCAAATAAGGGCCGGGTATGCCCATACCCCAAACCCAGTTGGGGTAAGGTGCCTAATACCCGACCCTTTCTTTGAATTGATTTTTTTTTTCCCCCATACCTAAACCTGTTTAGGGCGAGGTTACTAAGGATTTTAATTTCACCCGAATCTAGACTGTGTAGGTCGAGGTATGAAAAAATCCCGAACTCGTGACCTAAATATTTTTAAAAACCTCATATTCAAACGATTTTGTTTTGTGCAAATTAAAATTCTAAACTCAAAATAACGTCATATTGAATTCATGGGCTGAAACCTAAACTTGAATAATTTTGCAGGTCAGTTCATGTTTTGTCAAAAATGTAAATAATTATATAAATACATGGTTACGCGAGGCATAATGGTTATCCCCATACCCGACACACTTATTTGAGCGGGTCAAAGACTTTGACCCAGCTTCGATCCAATAGCTATTTGAATTGCTCCAAAAACCTACCCCAAATGGAGCGAGTACCCACGAGTTTGAGACATGTCGAAGATTTTTGCCATCCCTAAATACAAATGTGAGTTGAATTTTGGAAGTAATTGCCTCTAGTTTTGAAGTAAGTGTTCAAATTTGTATGACAATATGAGCAAGGTTGACTGAGTTATAAGCATTTTATACCTGTATCATGAGGTTATGGGTTCGAGTTGTATTCCCCTTTTCAAAACCTTGAATTTATGTAATATATATATATATATATATTAAAAAGTGTTAAATTTGTGTCAACCCATTTTTGTCACTAAAATTAAGAATACGAAAGTTATTTTAGTTTGCACAATGGTATGAAAACAAAAAGAGTCTATTAATGTTATTATTTTAAAAATGACCCTAAAAATTCTTTTTTTTAAAAAAAAAAAAAAAAAAAAAACCACAGCATTTTGGGTAATTTTATAATTTTCTTTAAATATAACCAGAGTTTAATTAGTTGGATACATATTAATCAAAATTGTAATTTATTATGAAAACGGATAAAAATATTATTATCTAAGAGAGAGTTTTAATTTGTGTTTTCATTTTTTTAGAGATTTTCTCCTTGCAATCCAATTTTTTTTTCTTTTCACACTTTTTTTCTAATTTTTTTTATTTTATTAAGAGAGTTTCTCCTTACAATCCATAGATTATCTATTTACACTTCAATTTTATTATTATTATTATTATTATTATTAATGACAATTTTAACCTAAATTAAAATTACTAAACAAGACAAAAAAAAAAATTTAAAGACATTCCAAACTAATTAAATTAAAATTATTAGATTAAATATTATGTATTAAACTATCTCTCCTAAATCTTTTATTACCATATTAAACACTCTCTCCTAATTAATCTCTCTCCATTTTTCAAAAAAATAAAAATAAAAATTATATTTTCATACTTTCTGATCTGATTAATACTAAAAGAATAAAAAACTTATAAATATTTTAGCTTTTATATATATACTAAAAATTCAATTTTCAATATATATATATATATATATATGAAAACTTGAATTGTTTCAACTAGATTCGATTAAACTTAGAATTTCTAAGACTAATGAAAGAATTAAAGTTCTCTAGGCAATCACACACCTATAAGAGTAATAAAAAGCATTTTCATATTTCGATTTTTTTTTTAAAAGGTACTTGTTTTTTGAGGGTTTTTTTTTTTTTTTTTTAGTATATACATATGTATAGTTCCTAAAAATCAAGGTTATTAGTAAGTTTTTTTTTTCTTAATTGTTAGTCTTACTTGAGAAAGAATGGAGATAGGGAATTAGATATATGTATTTGAGGAGAGAGAGTTTAATATGATAATTAAAAATTTAGGAGAGGGTATTTAATATGTAATAATTAATCTAATGATTTAGGAGAGATAATTATTTTTTAATAATTTAATTCAAAAAAGATAAAAGGGATAATATTTTAACAAAATGAAATGTCTTTAGAATTTTTTTAAATTTAAATTTTGAAAATTGAGTGTTTTTAGAAAAGAAGTGAAAAAAGAAAAAATTGGTCTGTCAAAAGAAACTTTCTTTTATTAAATACAAAATTACCATGATGTCCTTCGTTAAAAAACTTTCCAGATACTATCAACATTTTTCTACAGTTATACCCTCACATGATTGATGGCAAAATCAGAAACCTTAATAGAATTGGACGGTAAAGACTAAAAAACGAAATAACAGTAACGGTTTGGACAAAAAAAAATACGACAATATACCTCAAACTAGAGGGACATTTTAAATAATATCCCTATGAAATCATTTGAGTAATAAATTTAGATGAATTGTTTTTTAGCCGTATAACCTTACTCTAATATTACTAATATTAAATAACAGAAAGAAAAAAACAAAAAGCAAAAAGAAATGAAAATAAAATTAATACTTAAAAAAGAAAAAAGTAAAAAGAAAAAAAAAATAGAAAAGTGAGATGATGACAAAGGAATTAGAGATGATGGGTTTGTAAGAAGCAACCACACATGCAGAATCTAGTAAAATTTCAGTCAGCGTCTCCAAATATACAGAGCAAATCAAAGAATAAAAATTCTCTCTTTATTTATTTATATTTATATAGAGAAAGAGTTTATTTTGATATATTTATAATAAAAAAATAAAATAAAAAAGTGTACGGGGTTTAAGAAAAAACCTTTGTCTGTGATTGTGTGGGCTCAAGAACAGACAATAACGACTGTTGCAGTCCTTACAACCAATCAAATATCGACAACGTTTTTGACGAAACCACCCTGTTTTTGAAAAACTACTATTTCATACATCAGACCCGCTTTTGTTTTCCCGAAGCAGTTTCAACCTTTTTCTATATATATCTCTCACTTTTCTATATATACAAATCTCTCTCACTCTCTCACAAACACAAAAGACCCAGATAAAGAGAGAGTCTCATATTTTTGTGTTGGCATTAATTTGTGAGTTGGGTTTTTGTATCGTCGTGGTCGTCGTCGTAGTAGTCATGGGGAGAGGTAGGGTTCAGTTGAAGAGAATAGAGAACAAAATCAACAGACAGGTGACTTTTTCAAAGAGAAGGTCTGGGTTGTTAAAGAAAGCTAATGAGATCTCTGTGCTTTGTGATGCTGAGGTTGCTTTGATCGTTTTCTCTACTAAAGGAAAGCTCTTTGAGTACGCCACCGATTCTTCGTATGTTTTCTCTCTACTTCGCTTCTTTGATTTCAATTTTATTTATCTGCTACATGAAACTATCTATATATGTTACAAGTTTATGTATAGACTCTCAAGTTTTATTTATCCTCGGTAGATTTTATAGGGTACAATACCATTGCTTCCAAGTTTAGGGCTTTGTTTGGTTGCCAAGAATTTTTTTATTATTGTTATTATTTTATTTTTATTTTGATGTAGAGACTAGAGACTGCCCAAGTAAGGCTGTAAACTAATGTTAATCTTTCTAGGATTCTTTGATTTTTCTTCTCTCAAGCAACAGACGGACCTGCCTGAGAAACTTTTTTTTTTTTCATTACTTGGTTTTTTCATTACTTGGTTTTTGGTGAGAATGAAAGTCAAACTATATATTGACCCAGCTAAATTAAAGATAAGAAAATATGGTGTACAAAATGAAAACGGAAGCACGCAAATCGAAAAGCTTTAATCATTGTTTCTTCAAAAAATGTACTGATCATAAGGGACCAATATTTCATTTCCTAACTTGGGAATTCGTTTCCTGTGTCACTGCATGAAAACTATCTTGTATCTTCTGATTGCTCGAGTTGTTTAAATTTAAAAGCACACTCAAAATTAATACCTTGATTGCTAATAGGTTTTTCGAATAATTTCTTATTAATTATGAATTTGAGCTTGTTCATGAGCATTGATGATTTGTAATAAGTTGACAAATTGAATTAGGATTAGTATAAGTGTATAACTATCATATTCTAAACAAATTCACATGTTTTGTTTATTAATTACATATATAGTAAATTCTTTGTATTCTAAAAGTATTTATTAAATGTAACTATAAACATCCTTTTGTTTGTTTGCTTTTAGGTGTTGTGTCTCTCTACTTAGTTTTTGTTTAAGATGGTGATGTTGCTTAATAGTACTATTTATTTTTTTATTTATGCGAGATTTCATAAATGCTTGATTTAAATTCTCTACATGCCTACATGCACATGCTTGTTAGAATTATATAATTATGGTATCCAAATTGAAAGTTGGTAATTAAATTGCTAGATATCCTTTAATTAGAAACCATTTATAAAGCCTTGGTACATTAATTGCACATTTCTTAAAATCAGACTTATTTTATTTAGAATATATCCCTTGAATGTTAATTAACCAAAAATAAGTTAAGTCTTTTACGAAATCATAATTAGGAAGGACTAAGGAGGGCCTTTCTTTTCATTATATAACGTTAAAAGTTACAACACTTGTTGAATTATATCATTATTTTGGGAACCATTTATTATTATGTTTACTTTTGAGATTATGGTCTGTGATGAAGTAACAGATTATTTTAATTGAGTTATGTATTAAAGGCATTAGGAACATCAAGGAGCAAGGGTCCCTTGGAGCCGGCATGGCTTTTTATGAATTTCTCAATGAGAAAAATTCATAAAAATTTTAGCAACCAAATTTAATTACCTTATAAATTTTAAGTAAATAAGCTAAATGTAAGATTTAAAACTTTACAAACAATCAATAGCACACATAGTCCATGAAATAATTAACATGCAATCATTATCATAGTTTTAAAAACTTGAAAGGCAGTGTGAAGGCAATTTAGCCTTCCCGAGGCGATCGAGGTGGCAGCCTTAGTCGGAAAATAGAATAAAAAATTTATAAAAAAATTAATAATGTAGAAAATAGTCCATGATATTCAATAAATTTATTTATAAAAAATGAACAAACATATCATTTAAGTTTCGGATTTCAGTAATAATGTCTAACATAAAACAAAAATCATCTAGAGTAAAAATAAAATAAAACAAAACAACGATTTTGATTTTCATTTTGATTTAAATTTAAAAAGAAATCAACTATAAACAAGAGAGAGATATTTTGTTATATAAATTGAGTAAAATTTTATTAACATTGAAACAAAAATAAATTAACATTTTAAGTAAAATTATGGCTACTCTGAGGACCATTTAAAGAAACAATCCAAGCAAAGCTTGGCTCAATCCCATCAAAGCCCTCACAGCCTCACTTGACAGTTTATATCAACAGCCTCTCGCATTTTTCACTCTCTCAAAAACCCTAGTCTCTAGTTTCATCAGCAGCAGTAACCAGCAATAATGGCTGAGCTCGTGGATCTTTCGGACGTGGGTTCGGTTGCGGCAGCCCAAATGGGTATTTGTATTTTATATATATATATATATGTATTTTATATATATATATATATATATTAAGTGGAAATGGTGAGAAATGTCACCTTTTTAAACTGATGTGGTGAGAAAGTCACTAGTTTAATAAGTTAAGTTTAAAAGGCACCTATTATTGTGAACTACCAAAATTGCCCCCACTTTAATCATTTATGTTATTCCCTTTGTACTTTCCTCTCTCCACACTTGAAAAAAAAAAAAAAAACTGTCAGACAGTAGTGTTAACTCAGTTACTCTCTCCCTCTCTCTCTCTGGAATTTCTTGTTCAACTTATAAAGAACCCACGTCCTTCAGTCAAATAAGGTAACATATCTTGAACTTTCTCGTTTTAATTTGCTCACATTTTAATTTGTTCCTTTTAATATGGTTTCTGAGTAGTTTGTAAGCTCTGTAAACATGAATTTCCCATGACTTTGTAAGATCTGTAAACATGAATTACCCGTGACTTTTCTTGTCTTACCCGTGACTTTTCTTGTCTTACCCGTGACTTTTCTTGTCTTCCCTATCCGAGCCTTTTTATGTCTGACCCGTGACTTTTCATGTCTAACCCGTGACTTTTCATGTCTAACCCGTGACTTTTATTGTCTTACCCGTGACTTTTCTTGACATGAATTACCCGTGACTTTTATTGTCTTACCCGTGACTTTTCTTGTCTTCCCTATCCGAGCCTTTTTATGTCTGACCCGTGACTTTTCATGTCTAACCCGTGACTTTTCTTGTCTTACCCGTGACTTTTATTGTCTTACCCGTGACTTTTCTTGTCTTACCCGTGACTTTTCTTGTCTTACCCGTGACTTTTCATGTCTAACCCGTGACTTTTCTTGTCTTACCCGTGACTTTTATTGTCTTACCCGTGACTTTTCTTGTCTTACCCGTGACTTTTCATGTCTTACCCGTGACTTTTCATGTCTTACCCGTGCCTTTTCTTGACTCCCCCAAGCCTCCCCCAAGCCTTTTGATGTCGTACCCGAGCATTTTCAGTTGTTGTCCGAGCCTTTTCCATATCCCTATCCGAGCCTTTGTAAATGTAATCTGTGAAAATTTTTTGCAGTCCTGGGTTTTTATTAATGGTTTGTGATGATTAATTTGACAGTATCATGAATCGGGTTAGAATAGTAATATCTTACAACGGTCGATGGGAGCAATTACCCGACGGAAGTCAGAGGTTTATTGGATCCGATAACCAGGGCATGTATGTGTCAAAGAATATGACTTATGAAGAATTGGTGGCGATCGTGCATAACATTGTGAAGTATGATGTAAACAAATTCAATGTTGATCTGTCATCAATATCAATTGTTCCTGGCACTACATGTCGCACATTTATAAGAAATGACGATGATGTTCAGTTCATGCTAGGGGAAGATCGGGTGATCCCTCAAGTATGTGTCAGTGTAACTGAGAGGACAGTGATAGGGAATGATATTCCTCCTCATGAAAATTGTCAACAATTTGGATCCTTTAGCGGTAGCAATCAAGTGTTCACACAAAGGAGTGGCACCGAAGGTGAGGAAAACATGGGTGTTTTCCCACCGGTAGTGGTCGACCATGCAGCTGTAGTTGAACCTCAACACGATGATGTGTTCGGCTGTGGAATTCAGATGAATGATGAGCAGTACAATGAGCAGTACAATGAGCATGGTCATGACCTACAAAATGTGGATGAAGAGCCTGCAGAAATTGAAACACGTGGAAGACGTGTACAAGGAGTCAATACACCTGATATGTGTGGGACTTCTGAGGTCCGGCATAATGTAACTGCATTCGATTCCGTTAATATGACCACGTGGGTTATTCCGGGAGCAGATTCATACTCGTTTGGTGTTGGTGGAAGCAGCACATTGGCAGCGCAAGAACCTAGAACCATGATTTATAAAGGTCAATTTTTTCCAAGTAAAAAGGATTTGAAGAGGCTAGTTGGCAATTTTGCAATGCGGCAAAACTTTGAATGGAAGGTGAAAAGGTCCAATAAGACAACTTTACATCTGGTTTGCATCATTGATGACTGTACGTGGAAATTAAGAGCGGTGAGGAGAGATGAAGGGACTTACTTCCAAGTCAGAAGTTTTGTCAACGAACACAGTTGTCCCTTGGAGGAGATTCACCGTCGCCACCGACAAGCTAGTGCAGTCATAATCGGAGAAGTCATTGCACCTAGACTTCAACAACACGATGGTCGTCTCATGCGTCCCAAGGACGTAATCGCCGATATGAAAACAATATATGGCATCCAAATCATGTATGGTAAGGCACATGATTCCCTACAATATGCATTGTCATTGACCTATGGAACGCATGAAGAAACTTTCCAACTACTGCCATCTTTTGCATATGTTCTGGAACAGCAAAACCCTGGCACAATCACCGACTTACAATGCGCAGACGATGGTAAATTCCTATACTTTTTCATGTCGTTAGGGTCCTCAATTAGAGGTTTTCAGAGATGTATGCGTCCAGTGATTGCAGTTGATGGTACCCATTTGAAAGGAAGATTCGGAGGTACAATGTTTGTTGCAACTGCACAAGATGGAAACGAACAGGTGTATCCAATTGCTTTTGGGTACGGTGACTCAGAAAATAACCTTTCATGGGAGTGGTTTTTGGAATGCTTGAGGGGTGCCCTTGGTCATATAGATGATCTGGTTTTCATTTCCGATCGTCATGTAAGCATTGAAGCAGGGATTTCTAAAGTGTTCCCTTATGCAACCCATACCATATGTTGCTGGCATTTTGGTGAAAATATGAAGAAGCGTTTCCACAGAAAGGATGTTGCCAAAATAATGGATAATGCAGCTAGGTCGTACAGTGAAATCAAGTATAATCGCCACATGGAAGAGTTACATAAACTGCACAAGGCTGCATTCGATTATGCCATTGCTGCCGGTCCACACAAGTGGTCCCGCGTACATTGTCCCCAAAGAAGGTACAGGATGATGACCACAAATGTTGCAGAGTGCATAAACTCATGCCTAAAATTCGCACGGCAACTGCCACTGATGACATTAGCAGAGTTCATTAGGAATATGGTACAAAAGTGGTTTCATGATCGTCATGCAGCTGCACAGGCCATGCGTCATCGATTGACCGACGCAGCACATCTTGTGATCCTGAAACGTGTCGAGAAGTGCGGTTATATGACTGTAAATCCAGTTGACTGGAACATATTCTCCGTCAAATACAAGGGAAAACAGTTCACGGTTAACTTAGCCCGAAAGAGTTGCACATGCAACAAATTCCAAATGGACCTTTTACCATGTTCACACGCACTCGCAGCGGCAAGGTACTTGACAAGTTACAGTTAACGCTTTATATTACCCAAACGTGAATCTGACTGTTTTCATTGTTGTAGGGAGCGAAACTTGGATTTCACATCTCTGTGTGCGGACTACTACAAGAGGGAGACACTTATTGATGCATACTCGGTTCCTATTATGCCTGTTGGCCATCCTTCTTCGTGGGTAGTGCCATCTGACATCGCAGCGCGAGTGGTTTTAAATCCACAGACCAAGAGACAATCAGGTCGCCCGATGGAGGGTCGACATGCCTCTTCTTCGGAGAGGACAACCACACAGTCATGTAGAAGATGTGGACAACCTGGACACAATAGCAGGAGGTGTTCCAACCCGCCTATGGTTAATGAAGGTCCTAGCAAAATTGTCCCCGAGGAATACCGTCGCAGGTGTAGCATCTGTCATGAAATTGGACACAACAAACAAACATGCCCTGGGAAGGACTCTAATGCTGCCAATGAGGAAGGCAATCAAACATAACAAGACAGTACAAGAGGAAGACGAATTGGCACCATAAAAGCTTGCGATAGCAGAACATGTCTCCAACTTGATGTCTTTCAACATCGTTTAGACTTTGGGAACCATACTCGATACCCCATTTTTATGTATTGATTTTATGTTCGAAAATATATTTGAATTTAGTTATTTGTTTATTGCCATACTGGATCTTTTGTTATAGTGGTCATGAATTTCAATGTTATAGTGGTCATGAATTTCATCCTTTGCCATTTAGTTTATGGATTTCAATGTATTAAATGTGTGTGTTGAACTTTTAACTACAAACACTTGAAAAATAAAAAGAATTCATTATTTCATTACTGAAATGTTATGTACATCAACTAAATGGGCTTGGAGTTACAAAAAACCTCCACAGCCATCTTTTCTCGAATGGTGGCCATATCGTCTTCCGACCAGTCGAACGTATCAGTGTTCGCCGTCAGGTACTCAATCATTCTCAAAGTATGGGCACCACAGTTTCCCCTGTAATTCAGCACATGAAAAAACAATTAGAATGGAATGTTATTAAAACCGATTTGGATAGAATATAAAACTTGAAACTGTCATACCCCATTTGCTGTTGGGGCACACGGTCAGCTGATACGAACAACATCCGAAAGGGCCCATCCCTCTTTGTGTACGTCATATCACCCCTGCGTCTGTTCCTGTGAAAGTGCACCGCATACAGCATCGAGGGTAGCAACCACCTTAAGCACGCGACCTGGGCATTCCTATGCCTAAATGGGACCTCCTGTCTGAAGGGGTCAAACAGGAAAATCTGCCCTTTCGTGAGGTCGACGCTGGCCATGACCCAATGCGTACGTCCAAGGTTGCAAGGAATCAGAACCTGTAGGTGTTTCTCCAAAGTGTTATCAGTCCCAAAATTTACTTATTGAGGATGCCAAGTAAAATATACACTTACCATATCAACATCATGCCATGGCCGGATTCCTGCAGGAAGCTCTCCACGTACCACCATAAGGTCATCATGGGCCCACTGGTGCTTCAACACAGACCAACCCTTTGGGGGTTTCTTCTCCTCACCAGTGCCGATTCTGTCCCATGTGTGATATAACAATGTCTGTACATAGGAAATTTATCGAAACGTTAGGTAAAAGATGCATGAAATTGATCAATGCAGAACCGAAAACCGTAAACCGTATAATATAAACACTTACATAGAATTGTGAATCCAATATGTTGGTCCTCGATCCGTAGACAGTGTTGTACATTCGTTGACGCTTCCGAAGAATGTTCAAGTATGCGTCAATGTGCTGACAAATTCAAGAATTGGTACTGTTAGGATTCTACCATTTGTGAAACAAACTTATAGAGACAGTTCAATTGAGGGACATACCGTATCCTCCAACTCCATTCTGTTGGTTTGAAGGCGGTGGAACCAAGTGACATCGACACCAACTGGGTCGTATAAATCCACATCGCGTCTGTATAATTGTTCAAAAAGTTAGATAACCAAGTTATTTGACATATGTATTTGAAAAAACTATAAACATATTGTAATACTTACAATTCCCCCGTCTGGTTCCTCTTGTACGCCTTGTACGCCATAAGGTGGTCCGGATCTACCAATCCGTGAGGCATCCATTCATGTGGTGGAGGTGGCCTAATCTTTGCCCTCTTCGGTAGACAGGGGTTTGTGTATGGGGTGCTCAACTGCCAACCTGGTTTTCGAATCCGATCTTGACGTCTGAGAGGTGGGGGACTCTGATCCAAAGCAGTACGGGGAGGGGTACACAGTGAGGAGGAACTTTGCCCCCGTGGATCGCTGCCTAGTCGGTCATGCCGCTGGGTCTCGCTGGAACTGATGGGGGAGTGACGTCGTGATCGCTTGAGCGGTCGATCTGTGCTGGCATCGACAGGAGGAGGGGTGCAGTACGAGGAGGAGGACCGACTCTGCCCCCGTGATGTCTCTGTAGTAGCAGCGATCTCAGGTAAAATCGGAGGAGGTACCTGTTGCACTAGTGCTATCTCTGTCGTAGCAGCTCTGTCAGGTAAAACTGGAGGAGGTACCTGCTGCACTTGTGCTATCTCTATACTAGCAGCTCTGTCAGGTAAAATAGGAAGAGGTACCTGCTCCAATGCTGCTATCTCTGTACTAGCAGTCCTGTCATGTAAAACCGGAGGAGGTACCAGCTCCAATGCTGCTATCTGTGTACCACCGGGTACCTCCTCTCGTTCAGTCGCAGCATGACCCTGCTGATCGGATACTGTGTCCATAGTAGGTGGCTGCCCACGTCTGCTCCCTGGGTCTGTCCTATCCGAATCAATACCTGTCCTGACTGTGGGACTAAAGTCTCCGTGATGGTCATCGAATGGTCGGGCATCAGATGGTGGATCATCCATACGGGAGTCTGACCTCGAACCCTGTAGCACCCGAATCATATCCACCAACTCCCGATGCTGCGTATCTCGCCTGTCATCACTCTTTCGGACAGCATCCATCACATCCTCCCTTAAAGATCGAACTGCATCCATCACTTCAGCGATTTTACGGTCCCAGTCCTGCAAGGATTTGACACACCCTTAGTACTATAATCGTTCGGTCGATTGAAATTAAATAATGCGGTATTAATATTTTTACGCACCTGTGCAACACCTCCAGGTCTAGGCTGTCTAGGCGAGGTCAATCGTATCGGCCTACGCCTCCGGGGACTCCCACTGTGACCCTCCGCGTCTGAATCACCTTCAGGTGCAGGTTGTCTGGGCAAAGTGAATCGTACCCGCCTACGCCCACTGCCACTGCCACCGCCACCGCCACCGCCACCCTCAGGTTCTGAACCCTCCGTATCAGTACGTTCGGAATACGAACCCTCCATATCACTGCGTCCGAAAAATGGACCATCCGTATCACTGGGTTGTGCAGTGCTATCTGGTTCAAGATCTGGGAGGTGACCATGTATATCAGCGGCATCGGCATCATACAGATTGCCTCCTAGGTCTATGCCTTCGTAGTAGCGTTGAGCCCTCTCCTCAGCCGTCGGCACTAGTGCAGGCCGCGCAAACATCTGAAATCGGAGTTAGATCATTGTCATTGTATACATACTAATAACTATTTTCAGTCACAACATCAATACTTACCCTTTTTGTAAAAACGCCATCCAGCTTTTTCGCCCAAGGTCGCTGACTCAATTCCCATTTCAGAATACGTGGGGGGGGTAGCTCGATTAGCCGACGAGTCCCACATTTAGTATTGCCAAGCTCGTGGATAACCTCAAAGGCAAATATCTGCGTAATAAAAAAGTACCATAAGAAGTACATACATCAGTCATATAAAATAAACTACAATTACAATACAGATTCAAATTCAAAATTCTCACCAACAGTGCATGCGGTAGACCGTATATGTTGTACGACAGCTCGATGTTCTGTACGTTAAGGTCCTCGCCTTCTGCTTCCCGTTTTTCTGCCAATCGCCGCCGTGGACCATCTAATGCCCGCTTGAAACCAAAAATAGACCGCCTATACACGTGTGCGCCCCACGGAAACGCATCAAAAGCGTCCATGTCCTCGACTAGGTGAAACTGCCATACTGGAACTTTGTCTCTCTCGTCGAACCCCATCAATATCCAGTTCAGAATAAACAGTAAGCAAAGCTTCACCGCATCGTACTGCTGGTCAAAAATACCGTTCCGCAGCACCACTCTCAACTCTTCAATCTCGATCTCTCGACCTTGAAAGTATCGCTGGTGTATGCCATTCTGTACCATATCATACCTCGTCGTGTCGGGAATGACTCCGAACTTCAAACCGGTGATTAGACAGAACTCAACCTTCGAGAACCGGACCACATGCTTACCTAACAAAAATCTCATCTCATCTTCCGGTCCATCGTGATGCAACTCGCGCAAAAGTAGCCGATGGACAATCCCGGCCGAAAAATTATTCTGACGATGCATTTGAAGGAAATGACCAAAACACGACTCAGTGTACCGACGTCGGTCTTCAATCTTCAGATCTTCAGGTACACTGTCAAGTGCGTTGTCAATATCTTTGAGGTCATCAAAATGGTCATGTCGAGTAATTTTTCCCTTGAACCAATCTGCCATTGGGGTTTTAAAAAAATCCTCGTCATTCCTCATCTGCATATTCATAGAAACAAAGCACATGAGTTCATGAAAACGTATGAAAAGTCACGGAAAAGTGTATGAAAAGTCACGGAAACATTATGAAAAGTCACGGGAAAGTGTATGAAAAGTCACGGGAAGAGTATGAAAAGTCACGGGAAAGTGTATGAAAAGTCACGGGAAGAGTATGAAAAGTCACGGGAAAGTGTTTGAAAAGTCACGGGAACAGTATGAAAAGTCACGGGAAATTGTTTGAAAAGTCACGGGAAAGTGTATGAAAAGTCACGGGAAGAGTATGAAAAGTCACGGAAAAAAGTCACGGGAAGAGTATGAAAAGTCACGATGGCAAGTGTATTAAAAGTCACGGGAAGTTTATTAAAAGTCACGATGGAAAGTGTATATTAAAAGTCACGGGAGATGTGTTAAAAGTCACGGAAAGTGTATAAAAAGTCACGGGATGTGTATTAAAAGTCACGGAAGTATAAAAAGGCTCGAAAAGGCACGGGTCTAGTAAAAAGGCTCGGAAACAGTACAAAAACTCACGGAAACTGTTCAAAAAGTCACGGGTACAGTTCAAAAACTCACGGGTAAAGTTCAAAAAGTCACGGGTACAGTTCAAAAAGTCACGGGAAGTTCAAAAACTCACGGGTACAGTTCAAAAAGTCACGGGAAGTTCAAAAACTCACGGGTACAGTTCAAAAACTCACGATAACCCAGAACTTCATCGTCTTCAAAACAACTCTTTTCAGAAACTAAAACCCTAACCTAAAACCTCATCTCATCATGCAAACATAATCAACCATCCACAATCAAGCACAGATAAACTTTTTTTTGTTCAACAACAAAAAACGCGTAAGAATAAGAAACTTACCACTGTCCTTCGCGTTTGGCCGTGAGTTCTCGTCGACATCACTACTGTATCGCCGTCGCCGGTAACTTCGCCGTCAAATTTCGGTCGCCTTTGGTACTGTTGCGCCGTCGCCTTTTCTCTCTCTTCTCTCTCTAGGGTTTCTTTTTTCAACGTTTGAAAATGACACAAACTGACAAATGGGGGTATTTTTGTCTGGTCACCTTAATTGGTGCCTTTTAAACTTAGATTAGTAACTTGGTGACATTCTCCCAAAAACAGGCCCAAATGGTGACATTTAAATTTTGAACCCTATATATTAAACGTTTCTGAGTGGACTTGGCCGAGTTGAGGTGATTCGACTTAGAGGCGGCTTTTTAAGCCAAAACCTCTGGTTTGTCCGCACCAGTGCGTTTCCAGCTAGAGGCGGCCACCTCGATTCGAATTTTAAAACTATGATCATCGTACTAACACCAAAGAGGTTCAAATTAGTTCTAGGACCTTTTTTTAAGATAAAATAAATAAAAATTAATTTCTACACTCTAAATATCTCCAACTCAAACAAAACCAACTTCATAAGTCATAACATCATCAATGCATCTTCATATTGGGTTCTACATGAAGCTTGAATTAGTTTCATCTCAGATTAAGAACTTCATGTTTCACTGAGCATGCCTAGGCGATGCTTGGCGCCGACAACAATCAAGCACGTGCCTCCTTGCATCGCTGCGCCCGACCGTTCTTTAGACGTAAAAGTTGCATCTGAAGGCGCCTAGCGCTCTTTTCATAAATGTGCATCAGTCTATAGGTTTAATCACTCGTGAATTTTTGTGTCATGTATGCACCAATAAAAAACTTTGTTAAAGTGTATGGAAACAATTTTATCTTTAAGGCCTGTTTTTATTCCAGTTAAAAAAATTTGTGAAGTTTCTTTGTTTCATTGCATACATTTATTTTGACTATAATATACGTTTGGAATCTAATACTTTTGATTAATTTTACAATTATAAGGATGTGCTATACCATTTAAGAATAAGGTTCATTTTTTTATGATAATATTCCATTTAGTATTTTCTGGTCACACAGCATTAAAGGCACAATATCATGCAATACAAAGCAGGGCTGAAACGTAAAGCAAATAATAAATATAGAAGATTCAAGGTGTTCAACTTTATGTATCCAAGTATGTTTAAGACTTGTTCATAGAATTTAAACACTCCTGATATTAGGTCTAATTACACACATATACAACTCTGTCTCTAATTACACAAACATCCCTCTGTCTTTGTGACTGGAGAGGGCGGTAGGGGGCTCTGACCTTCCTGGTTCGATGTTTACATTGAAATTTTCATCTTCAGATATTATGGGGAAAGCTTGCAACAATGGCGAAGTCCATGTTGGTCATAGCTTGGCAGCCAAATAATGTTGCAAATTTAAAATATCTGAACTCTTTGTTGTATCAAATTGTTAAATTTCGATAGAATAATACTATTTTGTCTTTGGTTTCAGCATGGAAAGAATCCTTGAAAGGTATGAGAGATATTCTTATAATGGCAGGCAGCTTATTGCCAATGATGTAGAACCGCAGGTACGCACATTCATGCATGGTTTGTTTATTTCAATTTACATATGCATTAATAACCATCCTTGAATCCATGGCTTTATAGTTTGCCTATTTATTTGTTGTCTTTGAGGTCATAGGCTCATCCATTAACCTTACAATTTACAATTTATTTTCTCCGAAATTCATATTTGTACAAAAACATAAATTAGTAAATGCCATGTATACTGCAGAATGGAAGCTGGACTCTGGAACATGCAAAGCTGAAAGCTAGGGTGGAGGTTTTGCAAAGAAATCAAAGGTATGGACATCATGAATGCGATCGGGTTCTCTAATTCATAGACAATGAAAGAAACGGCTATATACATTTGTAATGGCTGCAGGCATTACATGGGAGAAGAGCTTGACTCCCTAAGTCTCAAAGAACTTCAAAGTTTGGAGCAGCAGCTTGATACTGCTCTTAAACACATTCGGACAAGAAAGGTAATAATTAATATTATCAGTGTAACTAATTCTGAAATGTTAAATATGCAATCAATCAATAAATTTGAATTGGATTTCAATTGCAGAACCAACTCATGTTTGAATCCATTTCAGACCTTCAGAAAAAGGTAAGGCTCAACAGTCTGTCAATCTAAAATTGTCGAATTCTGACAAATGTGAACTTAAACAATACAATGTTGTTCCATGGGGTTGCCTAACTGTTTTTCATTTTCAGGACAAGTTATTGCAAGAGCAAAATAACTTGCTTGTTAAAAAGGTAACATTTTTTGTTTTTCCAAATATTATCTTCTCCTCTGGTTCCAAATATAAAGGTAACATTATATTTATATATATATATGTTTTGGACCAAAACAAGGTGAAGGAAAAGGAGAAGACAGTGACCCAACAGGCACAATGGGAGCAGCAAAATCAAGACCCGAACTCATCATCCTCTATTCTTCTAGCGCAGCCGCCTCAGTCCTTAAACAACAGGTGTGGCCTCCTCCCTCCTCTCTCTCTCTCTCTTTTAAGTTGGAGATGTCACAGATCATGTGTGTGCACAATATCTATATGTCTGAACCAAAATTGTTGAGGGAATTCAAATACAAGATTCTTCTTAGCACCAATAGAAAACTAGATCATTCCCGTCTTAATTTTAACCTTAATTTCGCTTCCACAACTAATAAAATGATGCAGCAGCACTTACCAAATGGCAAGGAGCAGCGGAGGTGATGACGATGATGGTACTCTACAAAATCGAGCTAATACACTCTTGCCCCCTTGGATGCTTCGCAACCTTAATGAATAAGAGATCAAACACTCTCATCTTCTTAGTATGTATGCAACATTTTAGACTAATATATGGATGAATCGTATTTTTTATTGTCTAGTGATGTAAGAAGGTTGCTGGTCATATATATATATATATATATCTATATATATATGTTGATATTTTGTACAACATATAATAATCATTCATATAAGGGTCTATCTCTATTTTTCTACTTTGTATGTAATGTATATCCCATGTGAACACAAAACTTTAATGCAAAGTAATTTGGATTTTGTAAGAAGATCAATCATTGTATAGTTAATTTGAATATGTTTCAATAACAGCTACAAGAATTTTTGAAGGCTCTGATCATTCATTTATGCATGTAATTATGCTTCTGGCACCATTTTTTTTTTTTTTTAATGGACAAAATTAGAAATAACCCTAATCATATATGAAAGTTTAATGAATAAGTATGGTTTTGAGAAATTACCCATATAATCCCACATAAAAACACTCCCCAAACTCTCTCTCCTCTCTTCCCACTTTTTCTCCTTTCTCTTCCCCCACCCTCTCTCCTCTCATCTCTCCCACTCTGCATTCGTCGGTGACGGCCTCGCATGGTGATAATGTCGCTTGGCAGCATCGCATGGTGCTTCATTGAAAATAGTGCCCTTGGGTAAGACACTTTGGGCGGGGAGGAAAAAAAATTAAAAAACAAAGTTTTGGATGGACGTTTTACTAATTTAACATTTTTAAAAAGACCAAGATGTCACATTTTCTCCAAGATATCACGGTTTTATGTAATATGTCATGTTTTTTCACCTTGGTTTAACCTGTTTTTACATAAAAATAGAAAAGATTACACGTGGATATTTTCATAATTTACAGTTATGATTGAAAAGATATTTAACAATGTGATTATTAACACTTAAAATTTTGCATGTATTATGAATTATGATAAGTTGATGACTTTAAAGTTAAGTTTATGTTTAAGCTTCGACTTTAGATTTACCAGGCATGCATGAAGAAAACAAAGAAATAACTTTATTATTTGATAAATATTGCAAAACAATTGGGATTGATGTTAAACATCTAGTTTCACATGTGTACTCATATTTAGAAGAGTAATGCTATTTTGCCCAAATTTGGTGCCCAAATCTAGTGCTCAAATAACGTGACAACACTCTCATCCTTTCATTTAAATTGTATTAAATTTGCTTGATTTAAATGAATGGATAAGAGTGTTACCACGTCATTTTGGTAGCAAATTTGGACATCAAATCTGGACAAAGTAGCATTACTCTACCTAGAATGGATTAGTGGAATCATTTATCAAATGTCTCTGGGTAATTGCAATAACTTTATTATTTCAAACACAATTATCAATTTCAATATGAAGAATTGAGTTATAGTCATTTGAGTGACCAAATGTCAGATTCGAACAAAAACAGAGTTGTCATGTTTTAGTGGTCACTTTAGAGATTTTAAAACTAATCCAAAGGGTTATGAAATATTACGAATAATATACCGTTGGTAATATATTAGTGCCTAGTTTGTTCAGAAATTTTTAAAACTCAATTTCAATCTTTGTATAAAAAGTTATAGTCACAAGACCATATAAATGTTAGTTTTGAAAAATATTTAAATCATTAAAATCCAATCTTTTGAAACTAGACACTTTACTCCAAATAACAAAACCAAATCTAATAGTTATCCAAGAGAAGAATGGGATCTTCTCGAATGGTCAATCATCGCGCTAAAACAAGCACACCATTGTCTAAGCGCAGACATTTTCGATCACACAAACGGAAACAAATTACACCACACTAAAAACTAACAACAAAGTGCGCGTGTGAAATGAGACATAAATGCACACAATCATAGAAACACAAATGCAAGTAATATGGGGATGCATGTAAGTATGTGTGTGTGCACCTAAACTCTTCAATAATCAAAGTCAAATGTTATACCTTTTGAAGCTCTTAATCTTGAAGTCATGGAGATGCTTGAAAACTTGACATGATAATCATCAAGAAGACCTAAGCTACCCATTACACAATCATCCCCATTATGGTTTGTCATGAAATAAGCCAATCGCAAAATAGAAGTCCTTACAATCTCCCAATTTGGCTATTTCATGACAAAATCATCACTCACAATAAATTCCTCACAAAACAAAAAGAAAGCTATTGTCCATTCTACGTTACAAAAAGAGATACCTAAGAGACTAAGTCTTCAAAGTCTTTAATCTCTTCGCGAATCATCATACCTACACACAATAGCAAGAAAGCACTTTCCAAAAACAAGTTCATGTGAGGAGAACAAACATAAAAAGCATTTGCACTCAATAAAGCAATACAAATTAATGCATGTGCAATGCTCCCCCTAAAAGGTTACACTCTCTCAAGACTTCTCCCCCAAAGCATAAATAATACTCCCCCTATGTTTCTCAAGACTTCTCTCCCTTTTTGTCATAAGATAGGCAAAAGAGCTCCTTATATTGGGTTGCTTTAGCAAAAAGAGCTATTAGCACAAAAGGCATTTGCGTAATCATATAAACAAACTTTATACAACTCAAGTAATTGAGAGAGATCCAAGGAGTTTTATTTAAAGAAAAAAAAATATGCGATAAAGATGCTTCGCATGGAAGACATGTTGCATTCAAATCCAAAACAATGGTATTTGGCAAAGCAAACAATAAAGGTTTCCAAAAGAAATCAAACCCATTTTCACCCTTTGTCATGATTTCAAGCAAATATATTGATTTTATAAGAAATTCTTTTTAAGGAGCAACTATATCAACTTTATAAGCAAAGTAAGGCATGAGCGACTTTTGCACCCTTTTCGATTTCTCCAGGTAAATACCCATATGATAGTAGCTTTGTTCAACTAATAAAAAGAGAGAGACTTTAGATTTTAAAATCCTTTGAATGGATACAAGATCTTTATTGATTGGAGTCTCAACATTGCTTTTCACACATATTTTTGCATTCAAAATTATGCAATCAAAAATTTCTTCATGCATATCAATTCAGAGCATGTCATTAATAAAATCATCATGTTATGGAAATCAATTATAAGTCATTCAAAATGTATTTCCAAAGTAAATCTCCTAGTCCAAAAATGCATGTTTGAACATAAATGTAACATAGATTGCAAGTAAAGCAATGTTGTACATTTATTAAGAAAATAACTGTTAACCACCAAAATTGGCGGAGGACCAAAGAAGAATTTTCCACTATAATACAAGGAAGACATAGGAGTCCAGATACCATCCAGCTACCCCGAAAAGGGGGGGATCCCGACTAATCCGGATACATACCCCCTCCAAAGGGATCCAGCCCAGCCATTCCCCAGCCTCCCATGGACCCCGCGGGATCCCGACAGGGAGTTCCACCAAGCATCCCGCTATTGTATCATCCGGATATCTCTCTACTTCATCAGCAAGGTACCCCGCTACAGTCTCGATCGATATCTCGACCCTCAGATAGCATCGAGATACTCAGGAGTTCACACCACCCGCTAGAATCAGCCCGTTAAGCAGGAGTTCACGCGAGGCATAATGGTTATCCCCATACCCGACACACTTATTTGAGCGGGTCAAAGACTTTGACCCAGCTTCGATCCAATAGCTATTTGAATTGCTCCAAAAACCTACCCCAAATGGAGCGAGTACCCACGGGTTTGAGACATGTCGAAGATTTTTGCCATCCCTAAATACAAATGTGAGTTGAATTTTGGAAGTAATTGCCTCTAGTTTTGAAGTAAGTGTTCAAATTTGTATGACAATATGAGCAAGGTTGACTGAGTTATAAGCATTTTATACCTGTATCATGAGGTTATGGGTTCAAGTTGTATTCCCCTTTTCAAAACCCTGAATTTATATAATATATATATATATATTAAAAAGTGTTAAATTTGTGTCAACCCATTTTTGTCACTAAAATTAAGAATACGAAAGTTATTTTAGTTTGCACAATGGTATGAAAACAAAAAGAGTCTATTAATGTTATTATTTTAAAAATGACCCAAAAAATTCTTTAAAAATAAAAATAAAAATAAATAAATAAATAAAAACCACAGCATTTTGGGTAATTTTATAATTTTCTTTAAATATAACCAGAGTTTAATTATTTGGATACATATTAATCAAAATTGTAATTTATTATGAAAATGGATAAAAATATTATTATCTAAGAGAGAGTTTTAATTTGTTTTTTTCATTTTTTTTAGAGATTTTCTTCTTGCAATCCAATTTTTTTTCTTTTCACACTTTTTTTCTAATTTTTTTTATTTTATTAAGAGAGTTTCTCCTTACAATCCATAGATTATCTATTTACACTTCAATTTTTTTTTATTAATGACAATTTTAACCTAAATTAAAATTACTAAACAAGACAAAAAAAAAAAAATAAAGACATTCCAAACTAATTAAATTAATTAAAAAAAAAATCTCTCCTAAATCTTTTATTACCATATTAAACACTCTCTCCTAATTAATCTCTCTCCATTTTTCAAAAAAATAAAAATAAAAATTATATTTTCATACTTTCTGATCTGAGTAATACTAAAAGAATAAAAAACTTATGAATATTTTAGCTTATATTTTTTATTGTCTAGTGATGTAAGAAGGTTGCTGGTCATATATATATATATATATATATGTTGATATTTTGTATAACATATAATAATCATTCATATAAGGGTCTATCTCTATTTTTCTACTTTGTATGTAATGTATATCCCATGTGAACACAAAACTTTAATTCAAAGTAATTTGGATTTTGTAAGAAGATGAATCATTGTATAGTTAATTTGAATATGTTTCAATAACAGCTACAAGAATTTTTTAAGGCACTGATCGTTCATTTATGCATGTAATTATGCTTCTGGCACCATTTTTTTTTTTCTTTTTAATGGACAAAATTAGAAATAACCCTAATCATATATGAAAGTTTAATGAATAAGTATGGTTTTGAGAAATTACCCATATAATCCCATATAAAAACACTCCCCAAACTCTCTCTCCTCTCTTCCCATTTTTTCTCCTTTCTCTTCCCCCACCCTCTCTCCTCTCATCTCTCCCACTCTGCATTCGTCGGTGACGGCCTCGCATGGTGATAAAGTCGCTTGGCAGCATCGCATGGTGCATCATCGAAAATAGTGCCCTTGGGTAAGGCACTTTGGGCGGGGAGGGAAAAAAATTAAAAAACAAAGTTTTGGATGGACGTTTTACTAATTTAACATTTTTAAAAAGACCAAGATGTCACATTTTTATCTAAGACGTCACATTTTCTCCAAGATATCACGGTTTTATCTAATATGTCATGTTTTTTCACCTTGGTTTAACCGGTTTTTACATAAAAATAGAAAAGATTACACGTGGATATTTTCATAATTTACAGTTATGATTGAAAAGATATTTACCAATGTGATTATTTACAGTTAAAATTTTGCATGTGTTATGAATTATGATAAGTTGATGACTTTAAAGTTAAGTTTATGTTTAAGCTTCGACTTTAGATTTACCAGTCATGCATGAAGAAAAAAAAGAAATAACTTTATTATTTGATAAATATTGCAAAACAACTGGGATTGATGTTAAACATCTAGTTTCACATGTGTACTCATACTTAGAAGAGTAATGCTATTTTCCCAAATTTGGTGTCCAAATCTGGTGCCCAAATAACGTGGCAACACTCTCATCCATTCATTTAAATTGTATTAAATTTGCTTGATTTAAATGAATGGATAAAAGTGTTACCACGTCATTTTGGTAGCAAATTTGGACACCAAATTTGGGCAAAGTAGCATTACTCTACCTAGAATGGATTAGTGGAATCATTTATCAAATGTCTCTGGGTAATTGCAATAACTTTATTATTTTAAACACAATTATCAATTTCAATATGAAGAATTGAGTTATGGTCATTTGAGTGACCAAATGTCAGATTCGGACAAAAACAGAGTTGCCCTATTTTAGTAGTCACTTTAGAGATTTCAAAACTAATCCAAAGGGTCATGAAATATTACGAATAATATACCATTGGTAATGTATGAGTGCCTAGTTTATTCAAAAAATTTTAAAACTCAATTTCAATCTTTGTATAAAAAGTTATAGTCACAAGACCATATAAATGTCAGTTTTGAAAAATATTTAAATCATTAAAATCCAATCTTTTGAAACTAGACACTTTACTCCAAACAACAAAACCAAATCTAACAGTTATCCAAGAGAAGAATGGGATCTTCTCGAATGGTCAATCATCGCGCTAAAACAAGCATACCATTGTGCAAGCGTAGACGTTTTCGATCACACAAACGGAAACAAATTACACCACACTAAGAACTAACAACAAAGTGCGCATGTGAAATGAGACATAAATGCACACAATCATGGAAACACAAATGCAAGTAATACGGGAATGCATGTAAGTGTGTGTGTGCACCTAAACTCTTCAATAATCAAAGTCAAATGTTATACCTTTTGAAGCTCTTAATCTTGAAGTCATGGAAATGCTTGAAAACTTGACATAATAATCATCAAGAAGACCTAAGCTACCCATTACACAATCATCCCCAATATGGTTTGCCATGAAATAAGCCAATCACAAAATAGAAATCCTTACAATCTCCCCATGTGGCTATTTCATGACAAAATCATCACTCACAATAAATTCCTAACAAAACAAAAAGAAAGCTATTGTCCATTCTACGTTACAAAAAGAGATACCTAAGAGACTAAGTCTTCAAGGTCTTTAATCTCTTCGTGAATCATCATACCTACACACAATAGCAAGAAAGCACTTTCCAAGAACAAGTTCATGTGAGGAGAACAAACATAAAAAGCATTTGCACTCAATAAAGCAATATAAATTAATGCATGTGCAATGCTCCCCCTAAAAGGTTACTCTCTCTCAAGACTTCTCCCCCAAAGCATAAATAATACTCCCCCTATGTTTCTCAAGACTTCTCTCCCTTCTTGTCATAAGATAGGCAAAAGAGCTCCTCATATTGGGTTGCTTTAGCAAAAAGAGCTATTAGCACAAAAAGCATTTGCGTAATCATATAAACGAACTTTATACAACTCAAGTAATTGAGAGAGATCCAAGGAGTTTTATTTAAAGAAAAAAAATATGCGATAAAGATGCTTCGCATGGAAGACATGTTGCATTCAAATCCAAAACAATGGTATTTGGCAAAGCAAACAACAAAGGTTTCCAAAAGAAATCAAACCCATTTTCACCCTTTGTCATGATTTCAAGCAAATATATAGATTTTATAAGAAATTCTTTTTAAGGAGCAACTATATCAACTTTATAAGCAGAGCAAGGCATGAGCGACTTTTGCACTCTTTTCAATTTCTCCAGGTAAATACCCATATGATAGTAGCTTTGTTCAACTAATAAAAAGAGAGAGACTTTAGATTTTAAAATCCTTTGAATGGATATAAGATCTTTATTGATTGGAGTCTCAACATTGCTTTTCGCACATATTTTTGCATTCAAAATTATGCAATCAAAAATTTCTTCATGCCTATCAATTCAAAGCATGTCATTAATAAAATCATCATGTTATGGAAATCAATTATAGGTTATTCAAAATGTATTTCCAAAGTAATCTCCTAGTCCAAAAATGCATGTTTGAACATAAATGTAACATAGATTGCAAGTAAAGCAATGTTGTACATTTATTAAGAAAATAACTATTAACCACCAAAATTGGCGGAGGACCAAAGAAGAATTTTCCACCACGATACAAGGAAGACATAGGAGTCCAGATACCATCCAGCTACCCCAAAAAGGGAGGGATCCCGACTAATCTGGATACATGCCTCCTCCAATGGGATCCAGCCCAGCCATTCCTCAGCCTCCCATGGACCCCGCAGGATCTCGACACGGAGTTCCACCAAGCATCCCGCTATTGTACCATCATAATATCTTTCTACTTCATTAGCAAGGTACCCCGCTTCAGTCTCGATCGATATCTCGACCCTCAGATAGCATCAGGATACTTAGGAGTTCACACCACCCGCTAGAATCAGCCCGTTAAGCAGGAATAATACCTGATGAAGAAAATACCAAAGAACAAAGAAGACCCGGTTCAAGCTCCATATAGAGGTACTAAAACGTCGCCGTTTAGCCAAAACAGAAGGAGTAGACTTCTTCCGCCAACTGAGAGTTCTATTTTAACAAGTCAACTCTGTTAGAATCCTCCTAGGAATGAAAGACTTAATTCTGAAAGCTCCCACGAGATTGTCTCCTCCTATGAAGGAAAGACTTGATTCTGACGATAAAAACTCCGAGATTGTATCCTAAGAAGATGGAAGTCCTGCAATCGCCAAACCCTAGACCAAAACTATAGGAGTGCATGGCAAGTAACAGGACCTATATAAACAACATGTTACTCACCAGAAAGAGGATCCGAAAATCTCCATCTAAAACCCTACATTCAATTCTACTTATCAACACGTACGAGTTCACCACCACCATCTCTATTGCTCACTGAATCTCCATACTCCACGGTTAATCCAGAAAAACACAACTTATGTATTTGTAATGCAAAGTGACAATCAATAAAAATTCTATTTTTTCCATCATCTTTTACCCAAATCGTACTCGTATTGTTGGGAACATAGTCGGTATCGAACTACGTGATACCCCTCCGACCGGGATCAATCTTGATTTTGGTCCCCCTTGAAGTTGTTATTTGGAATTTCACCCCGGTAACGATTTTCCAATAACACCTTTTGGCACCGTCTGTGGGAACCTTATATCCCAACCAATCTCAAAATAGCCTAGTTCTGCTTAGAGATCTTCAAAATGAGACTTCGATCCTCCTAGGGCCATCCCGATCCGTTAGGACCCCAATCCCTAGCTTCCACTGAAAGAGCCCAAAGGCGTGGTAAAGGCACCAGGAACGAGAATCCGACACCAATGCATCAACCAGCTGCAGGCCCTTTGCCTCAGGACCTCACCAGGTAAGAAGTCAATCGGGATGTCCTAGAATAGCATGCTGCAGCATACGTAGAAGCCATCTGGCTCTGGATGATGGCCTATGGAATCCCCTTTGAAGCAGTCGGGACCCCAAAAGACATTGACCCAAGTATCCAGGTACCAGTGTTTGACAAGCTGGGGCCACCTCTTCCAATCCGACAGGTGGATCTCAGACCTAGACTAGTGAAGTCCGTAATTGAGATTCCCTCTAGGAGGGCCCAATCTCCACCCTAACCAAGGGCAAAAGAGAAGAATCCACATCCTAATTCAGAAAGAAACGTCAGATCTCAGAAGAGCCCCAAAGAAAGACATCAGAGATCCAAGCAGAAGGAGGTGGTTATTGATTCAGAAACTTCGGACGAAGAGGGCTCAATAACCCGGTCTGGAACCAAGAAATCTGAGCGCTTGGAGGATCAGATGGCCAAGATAGCAAAGGAGTTAGAGGAATTAAAGAAGGGAAAGCATCAAGGAATTCGAAAAAATCCCCTGGGTGAGATGAATGAGCCTTTCTCCAAGAGAGTCAGGGAGGCGGGGTTACCTCCCAAATTCAGGATGCCCTCTGAGAAGTATTCCAGGGTGGAGGACCCCGTCAGCCACCTGGAGAGCTTTGTCCACCAAATGGAGGTCCAAAGCGCGACCCGATTGGCCATGTGCAGGATGTTTCCTTCAACCTTGACTGACTGCGCAAAGACGTGGTTCAGAAAGTTACCACAATGTAGTGTTGATTCCTTTTCTAAGCTTACAATAGCTTTTTGTGCGCAATTTCAGGGGATCAAGCCTCGTCCTAAGGACCCTATCTTGCTTCAATATGTGGTTCAGGAGCGGGGTGAAACTTGGAGATCTTATGTGGTGAAATTACATAAAGAAGTCGTCCAGATGGGAGTATTCGACGAAAAGGAAACCTTAGCCAACTTCCGAAGAAATCTGTGGGCTGGGAGACTATTTCATTCTTTTGCTAAGCATCCTCAAGAGATATACCAGGAGGCCTACAACCGGCTCTGGAACAAGTGGACATAGAAGAACAGCTCCGGATTAAAATTGAGCATGATGAAGCCCGAATAGCACCACGTCACAAGAAGGAGGCTTCGAAGCCCACACCAGTCAGAAAATTCCAAAATCAACCCCCAAACCGATCTATCTACCGGCCGCCTCTTATCCCCTCATACCAAGAAAGATATCCGGCTAGGAGGTCACCCCCCAGGATGGTCCCTCTAAAGGAGGTGGCTAGGGTAGCAAGAAAGGAAGATGGATACAATCACTACACCCATCTCAATGCTTCACGAGAAACCATCTACCTCGCCATCAGGGAAAAGAGTATGCTCAGAAAGCCGGGTCTCATGAAAGTCCCCGCTGATAGGAGAAATCAGTATAAGTATTGTGATTTCCATGAGAACATAGGGCACAACACTTCTGAGTGTTACAGCCTCCGCAACTAGATTAAAGGACTGGTAAGGGGAGGTCTTTTAACTGAATTTTTACAGCAGATGCGGGGATAGTATCAAGGAAGGGAAACAGGTACAAAATGGGATGCAGAAAGCAGGAAGCAGCGAAGAGGAGGAGAGATGGTGAGAATGACTTGATGCAGTAGATCCAAGTGATCCACACCATCAGTGGAGGCCCTACTCTAGCTGGAACCTCTAATAATTCAAGAAAGAACCACGCAAGGAAGATTCCCAGGCTTAACACTGTTCATGAGATACTCAAAATCAGTAGTGGATCTCGAGATCTACCCCGCTCTTCCAAAATCATCTTCACGGAGGAAGATGTCTACAACACAGTTCAGCCACATGATGATCCCATGGTAATCTCAGTACAAATTGCCAACTGCCAGGTACACCACTTCCTTATTGATACGGGAAGCAGTGTTGATATTCTGTTCAAAGGGGCCCATGAACAACTGATCGAACCAAAATTGGTATGATTTTGGCCCTTACTTCCTTCCCTTTTTGCTTGATTCTCGGGCAATATCCCATGATTTAATGGTGTGAATTAAGTGTTTTCAGGTATTTATAAAGTTCAGAGGCATTGGAGTAATATTGGTGGCAAAAGGGGCTGAAATTGTAAAAAGTGTGTACAGATCATTCATCTTCAAATAGGCATATCTCTCTCTTCAGATCAAACCACATTTTGGATTACATATATTCGGAAAGCCCCAGAAGTATACTTTCCAACGGTGTTTACGGATTGCGATTCCGAGTTTTTTTACAGAAAGTTATGCCCATTTTCGTAGCTGCTGTGCACTCCCTGTCGCCATGGTGCGATGGCGACCCTATGGCGCGCCATGGCGACCTCCACTTTTTAGAAGCAGCAAAATGGACGTTTTTCAAGCCATTTTTTAGGGGTATTATTGTCCTTTCATGCCCATTTCATACCCTAGCTTTTCTAACATATAAATACACCATTTTATGCTAACTCTTGACAACTCTTGACCACCAAGAAACCTCCTTTCTCCACCATTCCTTTTCTCTCCATTTTCTCTCCTACCTAAACTTAACATCTAGATTACTTCCCCTAATCATTCCTTTTCTTCCCATCTTCTCCACAAATCTCCTTAGTCACTTCCCATTTGACTCCACCTATCTAGACACATCCTCATCATCCACTCTTTACACAAGGAGCATCAAAGGCAAGGAAATGATCAAGCTTACAAAAGGAGGCCCATGGGTGATTTCCTAATCTTTTACTTGCCTTCCCTTTGATTGTAATATGTGTAATTAAATCCCATTTCTAGGGTTTTGATGTGAGAACATTTGGATTGGGATTTGCTTAAGCTTTAATATATTTTTAATCTCTATTTGTGTTCTATTTATTTTATAATTAGATTCTATGCATTATGTAATTGACATGTATACCCACTAGTTGATTATAATCTTGCTTAGGATAATTTGTTATATAATCTTGATTGGATTGACAACCTTGATGGACTGAGAACATAGTGAATAGGATAAATTGTCGGAGGGTATATCAACCGCGATAATCTAAGCCGTTAATTGTAACTAATCGATCCCACCATGACCCCCTCTCCTTAATCGGTTAGGCATTGTGGTGGGAAGTTGTTTAGGGTTCATAATAATGGCCTAAGCACATTTTAGAAATCAATTGGTTAACATTTATGAGATCCGTTCACTAAAGTAGCTTGATAAGCATTTCCCGTAATTCATTTGTGATCCCATTAATTCCCTCACTATTCTCTTAATTGTTAATTCCATTTATCTTATCTAGATTTGTTAAGTATTTCTTTTACTAGTTATTAGATTTATTTTTCATGTATGTTTGATGGCTTGACAACCCATTCACTCATCCATATTTTTATGATTTATTTTGTTGCATATAGATTAGTTAATTTATTCAACTAATCACTCTAATTCCCTGTGGAACGAATCCCACTTGCCACTTTACTAATTTTCTATCTAAGTGGTGAAAAATCGGTTTTCTAAACGATCACATTTTAAATATCATTTTGTTGAGTACACAAACGACGCTCATCAACAACTTAACTTGCAAAACTCTTGTTACAACAATTGCACCTCACTTTTGTATGGATTCACTAGGGACTCTGTGATGCCAATGGGGTCAAAAATCTTGCCAGTGATAGTCGAAGAAGCCCCTCTTCAACAAAACATAATGACTGAGTTCATCGTGGTAGATACCCCGTCTACCTACAATGCAATTCTGGGAAAACCATTCTTATCAGGAATTAGGGGGGTACTGTCCATCTACCACAACGTTTTGAAATTCCCGGTGGGAACAGGAGTAGGAGAGGTTAAAGGGGACCAGCAGGCAGCCCGAAACTATTACGCAGTTTCCACCAACCCCGCTGCATTAGCTAAGCAATGCGCATATATGACCAGTGAACCAAGTCAGGGAGCGCTAGAACAGGACCACTACGACTTGGAAGAAGGAGAGGTACTAGACATAATCGTGGGGAGCCAGAGGAAGAGGAACAAGGTTGGGCCAGTGGACATCCCGTAGATCAACTAGAAGAGGTACCTGTCAGGGGTGAAGATCAAACTAAGGTAGTAAAAATTGGAGGAGGTTTGGACCCCGAAATCAAGAAAGACTTGGTGGAACTCCTTAGGGAGTATAACGACATCTTCGCTTAGAGCCATGAAGAGATGTCTGGCATTCCTCTTAGCCTAGCTACTCATAGGTTGGCGGTAGACGCAACCTTCAAACCAATAAAACAGAAACGAAGACATTTCAATGCCTAACGGAACGTCGTAGTCTAGAAAGAAGTTGACAAGCTCCTAAAGGCCAGGTTCATCAGGGAATCCCAGTACCCCGAATGGATCGCCAATGTGGTCATGGTAACTAAGTCTAACGGGAAATGGTGAATGTGTGTAGATTACACCGATCTCAACTGGGCTTGCCCCAAGGATAGTTTTCCCTTGCCTAAGATAGATCAGCTCATTGACTCCACTGCAGGAAACAAGCTCCTAAGCTTCATGGATGCCTTCTCGGGGTACAATCAAATCATGATGCACCCCTCTGATCAGGACAAGACTAGCTTTATCACCGAATAGGGCCTCTACTGCTACAAGGTAATGCCTTTCGGACTCAAAAATGCAGATGCCACATACCAGCGTATGGTGAACAAAATGTTCAAATAGCAGATAGGAAGATCCATGGAGGTGTACACAGATGATATGATCACAAAATCTCAGGAGGCTGGACAATACACTAGGGACTTACGCCAAACTTTTCAAGTGATAAGACAGAACCAGATGAGGCTGAACCCCGCCAAATGTGCCTTCGGGGTAGCGACAGGAAAATTCCTGGGATTCATAGCGTATGAAAGGGGGATCGAGGCTAATCCCAAGAAGATCAGAGCTATCCTAGATCTCGAATCCCCTACAACTCTCAAGTAGGCATAAGGATTAACTGGCCGGATAGCAGCCCTGAACCAGTTCATATCCCGCTCCACTGATAAGTGCCTCCCCTTTTTCTAGATCATCAAGTAGAGGAAGAAGATGAAGTGAAACGAGCAAAGCGAGCAAGCTTTTCAAGCTTTAAGGGAATACTTGTCTAGCCCGCCTTTGTTGGTGAAGCCTACCTCGGAGGAAGAACTCTTACTCTATTTGACAATTTTAGAAGCTGCTACCAGCGGAGCCTTAGTGAAGGAGTATAGTGACAGGGTGTAGAGACCAGTTTACTATGTGAGTTAGGCTTTCACTAAATCTGAGAAAAACTACACCCTCCTAGAGAAGCTCGCCTATGCCTTGGTAACTACATCCAGAAAGCTCATGCCTTACTTTTAAGTTCACACCATTGTGGTAGTCACTAACCAACCCTTACAGTAATTCCTTCAAAGACCGGATGTGTCTGGCAAACTAGTCCTATGGGCCCTAAAACTCACCCAATTCGATATCAAATATAAGGCAAAAACCATGATCAAAGCCCAAGCCCTAGCTAATTTCATAATGGAATTCAGAGCGACTTCTAGTCCTGATAAGTCAGCAAACCTGGATCCAGATCAAACCAATCCAGATTGGCCCATAGATGGCAAGGCTTGGGTCCTACACACGGATGATGCATCAAATCAGTCGGGATGCAGAGCAGGAATCGTCGTAATTGACCCGGAATGAGCAGAATGCAGTCACTATTTTAGGTTTGAATTCAAAGCCACTAATAACGAAGCGGAATACGAAGCCTTACTAGCAGGAATGGGAGTAACAGAAGCTTTGGGGGCTGATTACCTTTTAATCAAGAGTGACTCTCAATTGGTGGTCAACCAGGTATCAGGATTGTACCAGGCAAAAGGCGACAACATGGTGACATATCTGGCTAAAGTCCGGGAAGTAATAAAGAAATTTCAAAGCATAAGGATGGAACAGGTACCCCGAGAGACGAATCACCGGGCAGACGTCCTGGCCAAGATCGCAGCAAGTGAAGGGCATGCTTTACCAAGAGGAGTGCCACTCCAACTAATTTCCCGTTCCAGCATAGCTAAGGCCATAGAAGTCCTCCCAGTCAGCCGCCCCTCATGTTGGATAGATCCTATAACGGATTACCTCCAAAGCGACACTCTCCCTACAAATTCAGATCAAGCCTGCAAGCATAAAAGAATTGCTACCCGGTACTGCTTGGTGGATGGATACCTCTACCATAAAGGGAAATCCCTTCCCCTACTCAGATGTCTTCACCCAGACGATGCATATTGGGCACTCGATGAGGTGCACTTAGGGAACTGTGGAAATCATGCATCGGGCGAGACACTAGCTTACCAGATAATTAGAATGGGCTGTTTCTGGCTGACTATACACCTAGATGCAAATCAGTTTGCACGATCCTACGAGGCTTGTCAAAAAATAGCAAACCTCCATCATTTCCCTCCGAAAAGACTCTCCTCAATCAGTACACCTTACCCCTTTGCAATATAGGGACTAGACCTAATCGGACCACTCTCTACTGCACCGCGCTAGGTCAAACATGCAGTGATGGCAAAAGATTACTTTACCTGATGGGTAGAGGCCAAGACCCTTACCTGGATAACTGAAGAAAAGACCACCAGCTTTGTCAAGGAGAATATTGTTTACTGTTTTAGTACCCCGATGGCCATCATAACTGATCTGGGAAAACAGTTTGACAACACCAACTTCAGGCAATTCTGTGAAGGTCGGAACATTGATCTTTGTTTTGTATCAGTGGCTCATCCTCAAACCAATGGGTTGGTCGAAGCTACCAACAAAACCATTAAGAAGCTCCTGAAGAAAAAACTCCAACAAAAGAAAGGTTTATGGGTTGAAGAGTTACCAAATGTACTATGGGCTTACAAGACAACCAAGAGAACTGCCACGGGGGAGACCCCTTATTTGTTAGTCTTCGGGACTGAGGCGGTCTTGCCCATTAAGCATAAGCTCATATCTTTCCGGGTCCAAAATTATGAACAGGAGGATAATGAGGCTAAGTTAAGAGCCAGTCTGGATCTACTCGAGGAAAAGCAAAGCATGACCACTGAAAAAGTGGCAGTGTACCAGAGTAAGATAGCCCGACACTTCAATAAAAGGGTAAGGATCCGAAATTTCAAAGAAGGAGAATTGGCTCTTAGGAAAGTAACTCAGAACACACGAAGGAGGTCCAACGGGGTGTTGGCTCCTAGCTGGGAAGGTCCCTACCTGATAAAAGCAGTGCTTCGGGGTGGCACCTACAAGCTGGAGGACATTGAGAGGTACCTAGTGGATCATACATGGAACGCCGATCACCTCAGGAAGTTCTACCCTTAGATATTCAACTTATATCAGCTGGTATACACACCTTGAATTCATATTGTACTACTTGGGAAATTCAACAAAATCAGTTTCTTTTCCTACATGACTCTCCTATGTCTATTATGAAATGTCTCCTACTTGATTCTACAATGTCTCTAACATGATGTTCATTCTACAAGTTTTTCGCCATTGCTGAATCACCTAAAGACCAAGAAATAGCCTTATGGCACTCCTGTTGCCTTGATCGGGGTATACCCTCCTCCAAAAAGCCTGGTGCTAAAGTGGCCTAAGTTGCCTACCAGGACAGAATTACAGAATGATCGGGATACCTTGCCAGGGTACCTGATTCCTTACTTCTTCATTTCAAGACTAGGAAATAGCCTTATGACACTCCTGTTGCCTTGGTCGATGTATACACTCCTCCAAGAAGCCTGGTGCTAAAGTGACCTAAGTTGCCTAACAAGATAGAATTACATAAGGATCGGGATACCTTGCCAGGGTACCTGATTCCTTACTTCTCCATTTCAAGACCAGGAAATAGTCTTATGGCGCTCCTGCTACCTTGGTCGGGGTATACCCTCCTCCAAGAAGCCTGGTGCTAAAGTGGCCTAAGTTGCCTACCAGGATAGAATTACAGAAGGATTGGGATACCTTGCCAGGGTACCTGATTCCTTACTTCTCCATTTCAAGACCAAGAAATAGCCTTATGGCACTCCTGTTGCCTTGGTCGAGGTAAACCCTCCTCCAAGAAGCCTGGTGCTAAAGTGGCCTAAGTTGCCTACCATGACAGAATTACAGAAGGATCGGGATACCTTTCCAGGGTACCTGATTCCTTACTTCTCCATTTCAAGACCAGGAAATAGCCTTATGGCACTCATGTTGCCTTAGTCGGGGTATACCCTCCTCCAAGAAGCCTGGTGCTAAAGTGTCCTAAGTTGCCTACCATGACAGAATTACAAAAGGATCAGGATACCTTGCCAAGATACCTGATTTCTTACTTCTCCATTTCAAGACTAGGAAATAGCCTTATGGCGCTCCTACTGCCTTGGTCGGGGTATACCTTCCTCCAAGAAGCCTGGTGCTAAAGTGGCCTAAGTTGCCTACCAGGACAGAATTATAGAAGGATCGGGATACCTTGCCAGGGTACCTAATTCCTTACTTCTCCATTTTAAGACTAGGAAATAGCCTTAAGGCGCTCCTGCTGCCTTGGTCTGGGTATACCCTCCTCCAAAAAGCCTAGTTCTAAAATGGCCTAAGTTGCCTACCATGACGGAATTACAGAAGGATCGGGGTACCTTGCCAAGGTACCTGATTCCTTACTTCTCCATTTCTCCAAAAGGCTAGCATTAAAAGGGCCTAGGATGCTTGTCAAGTCAGATTATCATAAGGATCGTGATACCTTGACAGGATACTTGGAACCTTAGACTACTACATGATAATAAGAGCTCGATCAAGGAAGGAGACGTGACTACTCAACAGATCCTGCTAGTTTCTACGATTACGAGATACAAGGGTGTTCTACGTCTGGCTAACAAGCATCCTGATCTATTTTGTCAAGGCACAATCATTCATTCTGGGTCCAACTACTCACAAGCTTGTATGTGTTAAATATTTTTCTAAGTTGGAAAAGTAAGCAAGACACAATATGAATCAGCAAAATGAAACTGTTATATTAATTAAATGGGGAGCCCAACCCCCATTTCAGGCTACAAAAATATATATACAATGAAAATGACAGATCAGTCTTCATTCTCCTCCTCCGGGTGCTCTCCTTGGTCGGTTGCTTCCACCCTTATGACCTCCACTGCAATACCAGTCTGAGCCCCCTCAATTTCTGGAACCTGAGGCCCAGCCGGATCATTCTCCTTCATAGCTGCAGATTCAATCTAGGTCCCTTCAACTATTGGAACCCTGGATTCAACTGGGCCATCCCTCTCTTCTACCAAAGCAACTTCTGAAGGAGGTAGAAGGTCTTAAACGTGTTCCTCTTGAATAGAAGGGAGATCTTGGGCCGCCTTCTCAGAGCCTTCAGGTTGAATCCCAGCAGGAGTACTAGCCCCTTGATCCGGATGAGCAGTATCCTATGAAGGAACCTCTTCTCTCTGGTCCCCATCTACTAGCTGGGCGGCCCTCGCCCGGTCCCGGTCCCAGTTCAGGGTGGCCTGGAGATCAAAGGAAGGGGGCAAGGCTGTGGCCACCTCGTAACAGGCTGTGAAGTAGCCATCTTCAAATGTAGGGCCTCCCTATGTAGGGAAAAATACGTCCACGCAGCGGAAGCGAGACTAAAAATAAGTGAAAGTACACAGATAATGTGTACGAGCTCGGGTGTGTTAACAATATTAATCTAGAGGGGGGGTGAATATATTTTAACTAATTTTCACCCAATTTTCGTTTAAGGTCAATATTACGAAAATGCCCCTAATAGTCAATATAAAAACAACAAGTGTAATATGGTGCGGAATTATAAATGACACTTGATGTATACGTGGAAAACCCAACCACTGGGAAAAAACCACGGGCTATATAGTGCGCCACACTCGAACCTCGAAATCCACTAATTGAAATGGAGTTTACAACCTATGTAGACCTCGTCTAACACTTCGGTCTATAACCCCCCACTTCTACCACGCGGGCCTTTAAAAGTGGCTCTAGTCCATTTTGCTTGTGGCCTAAGCAACCTTAGCCAACAAGACTTAACTTCTCAATGAAGAGATAATACAACCTATGTGTGAATATATAAAAATACTCAATAAATGCAATAAGAGCTAGGCAACCCTATATGCTTATCTAGGATGATAATATGTCAATAAAAACACTCCTAGATATCAATAGCTAAATGACATGTCAAATAGCTTAGCTAACAATAGATTATAAAACCTAGATAGCTATCACAACACAACACTCAATCATGTCATCACAAACAATCTCTATTTTGAATATAAGATATTAATCTAAGAACATTCAAATAATAAAAGAGATGCCTTGATAAATAAAACACTAAATATCAATGATAAAAGTGAAGAACATACCAAGGGAAGAGTGATGACCAAAACCCATTCAAATAAGCAAACTAACTATGCTAGAAAATGCTTAGATGATCTTTGATGCACATGTATTTGGTTTGAGTGTTTAAAGATGAGTTCTTGGTAATTTTTCTCTTGAAAAAATATTCTAAGTGAAAAATATGATATTTGGAACTCTTAGAAACAACCTAAAATCAAAGAGATGTATATATAGGAGTCATAAGTGAAGTGAAGTCGTTTTGAAAAACGCATCAGATTTGGCCTCTTGCGCTGGTCAGCTTGCGCTTGTGACCAGCGCAACATCACCAGCGCAAGGTGCAAAAAATTGCACATGCGCTGGTGACCAGCGCTCCACACAGGCGCCACACCAGCGCCAGAGAACTGGGCGACCACTGGGCGATTTGCGCTGGTGAGATTGCGCGGGTGACCAGCGCATAGGCGCGACAGCGCACCAGCTCGAGATTCGAGTGCTCCGAAACATGACCAAACGACATCGAAACCTTTCGTATAATATATCGTTGGAAAGGTATGGAAGTCTACTTTCTACTCCAATTTATGGAATGACATTTCAATGTCTGTAGAAAAAGTTATGGTCAATGGAGTGACCAAAGGTCAGAAACGGACAACAACAGAGTTGCCCTGTTTTGGTGGTCACTTTGGAGATTTCAAAACCAATCCAAACGATCATGAAATATTATGAATAATATATCGTTGGAAAGGTATGAGTGTCTAGTTTGTCCAGAATTTTACAAAACTCAATTTGAAACTTTGTGTAAAAAGTTATGGTCATAAGACCATACAAAGGTCAGTTTTGAAAAACATTCAAATCATTGAAATCCAATATTTTGAACCTAGACACTTTACTCCAATCAACCAAACCAAATCTAACACTTATCCAAGAGAAGAATAAGACCTTCTCAAGTGGTCAGCCATCGTGCTAAGATATGCACACCATCGTGCAAGCACGGACGTTTCCGGTCACACAAGCGGAAACGAATTACACCACACTTAAGGCTAACAAACATGAAGTGCAAGTGTGGGATGTGAATGCATCCTAATGCCTAACATGTCATGGCATTTTAATCCTAAGATGCAATCAATAAAATATGCAAGAAGAGATGTTTAAAAAACATGAATGCACACATATAAAAACACACAATAAACACAAGGTATGGATATGCATGGAATGTGTGTGTGTGCAACTATATCTCTTCAAAGCAAAGCAAGCACAAGAAATTTACCTTTGGTGCTTCTCCTCTTGAGGTCTTGAGGGTCTAATCTACCCTTACAACAAAACCCCCAGATGTGGTTTGCTCACGAAATAAGCCAATTAAAAACCGGGAATCCTTACAATAAGTTTAGTATATTTTAAAATTTTTCCCATATTGAACCTTAACCCTTTAATTAATTAAACAATATATACCAAAAGATATTATACCTTTGTCGCGTGACCCGATTGACTATGCGTCGATGGTAATCCGCAAGATCTTCCAATCCGATCACGAACGTGAATCACCTAGGAGCGTGGTCTCCCTTCTTTGAATTGTGAACCTGAGAATGGACACCAAAAACGTTTCTGATTTCTGTTAGTCACAAAAATTCCAATAGATTGTTAAGAATGTCCCGGTCACTTTTGAATTCACAATCGTTAGATTGAAACTCGCGTGAACCTTATTCGAAATTGTGCACAAGACCTCTTGATGTAAAGATCACTAGTGCACTATCGAAATAAGAACAATTCTTCTCACAATCTCTCTTGGCCGAATTTCACACTAGTCTAAGAGTTGGATTTTATTTTTCTCTAGCAAAAGAAAAAACTCTCAATTGCAAAAACTAGGGTTTTTCAAAATATATCAAAAAATATATATATATTGTGGCCGACCATATATAAAATTAAGTATATATAAATGCACGCCTATAATATATGTATATCAAACTTGCACGCAACTCAAACATATGTATTGTTTTGTTAAAACACTCATGCAACTTAAAAGTTTTTGTTTTAATAAAATACTGCATGCATTATATATATTATATATTGTGCATCGGCCATATTTATCTTTCAAAAACTGATTGCCTTTTAAATACATATATATATTGCCATATATGGCTGCATGCCTTCAAATATATACCCCATATATATTTCCGCATGCATATATGTATATATTCCTATATATTCCGTATGCATTATGCATATATAAAACATATATATATCCCACATTCATGCATATATCTTATGTACAAACCCTAATCCAACTCTTTAGTGTATTTATGACTATATAAAAGACTTCCTTATTTGACTAAACAAATAAAGTCTTTTATATTCAGTATAATACTAATAGTAATATACTACTAGGAAACATATTTCCTAATCAGAAAAAAAATTTGATTTTTAATTAAATAATTAACATATTAATTAATTTCCATTTAATTAAATAATAAAATAAAACAATATAATGGGCTAAAAATTAGCCATTGCCGCCCATGACTAGAACTTGGGCCTACATATTGTTTTCTTATTTTATTTAATCCATTTGGACTTTAATAAAAAGCCCACATGTGAACTAGACTCATTCTTACTAAAAGAAACAAGCCCACATGCTTTTCATTAATATATTAATATAATTAAACAACCCATTAAATAAATAATGTGCAAATTATTTTCTTAATATATTAAATACAATTCTAAATGGACCCATAAATTGGTCCGGTAGAATATATCAAGTGATCCATGCAAGTCCGTGTGGATTGGGGATCTTGGCGGGCTATCTAAATTTAAGCTTCAATAGACATAACCTAATCACAATCAACAAATGATTCACTTAGGTCCGATCCATTAATTTTAACTCATTCCACTAAAGAGCTAAAATTGAACTCTTAAATAAAGACAGAAAAGGAAGATGTTTCCTCATTCATACCCTAGACAATCATGTTGGAGATAGTGTATCATCGTGATTAATATCAGTAATCGCCAAGAGTTCATAGACCGCCTATAACTCTCCAAGTTACCATATTTACTCATATGACCACGTTTTGAACTTGGATATTTTTACTTGTCCAGAAGCCATGTTTTCAATAGACACTATCTGATGATATTATACTCTCATTTGATAAATGGAGCCACGATGTCCATATCTATAAATGAAGTCCTCTATCGATTAACAAATGAATATCACCAAACTATCGAGGATAGACTATGCGATATAATCGTACTCATTGATAACTCAAATGATATCACTTGCAACCATAAGTCCATCATTTATCTCAGAATTAAGATAGACTCTCCGATTGTCCTGATAATGAAATGACTTTTATCTACTGACGGTTATAGATAAAGTATTTCATTGTGATCCAGTTCAATGCACCCAGTGCACTAGATTCTTTTGCTCGAAGACACTCCGATGATTTTAGACTCATCATATCTCATTTGATCCCACTCAAATGCTAGCAAAAGAATTCTACAACTTTAACAAGATAAAGGTGCCCAACCTTTAACTTAAGTTGTGAACAATATTCAAGACTAACTAAAGAATTGTGTCTACCACATACATATCCAGATGTACGAACAATTCTTCTTTTCTCATAGTCTTTAGACCTTATGATTATTTACTTTGACAATTATAATATTAAACTATAAATGCTATAAGATTTGTTTAAACCAGAAATCACTTTATTAATATGAAAAAGATTGTTAATTACAATATTACACTCTTTCTATTGAGCATAATCCTAACAATCTCCCACTTGCGCTATAGCAAATGAGTCATATCTCTCAAGCCCATGTTCTCTAGGTGCCCATAGATTTTCAGGTATCTCTCCAACTGGTCTCCCTCAAAGGGGTCCAGAGTGGGATACTTTATATTTGCATACCCCCTCTTCATAATCCTCGCAAGGATATCCCGAGATTCTGGAGAAAGCACCTCTTTTGCCCATTTATCCCTCACTGTGAACTGGGTTGGGATGGGGTACTTATATCCGTACGCCCCTATTCGCCTTCAACCACGAGCCACTCCTCCTTCCAGGGCGCGACATACTTCACGTTCGCCCCATGGATGACGAACTTCATATCATTGGATTCCCTCAGGTATAATTGACCCCGGGGCACCATGCTTGCTATGTTGAAGAGGAAGCGAAGCTCATCCAAACCTGGCTCCCTGTCTATGTTGTCCCTCTCGCATTGTTCCCGCCAAAGCCTTAAGAACCCCGTCAAGTGCTTCCAGAAGCCCGACGAGATCTGGTGGGGAGCAAACTCCAGCGCTACAAGAGCCCGGTGAAGATAAGGATGTAATAGCAGCCGAACTCCACACTCAAAGGTCGTCTTATGAATCAGCAGGTGATCCTAAGGTGGGGTATACACATCGTAACCCCGATGAGGGAGGGACAGAGTGATGTAATCTGAAATCTTGTACTCCTCCCTTAGCTTGGTGAGTGTGTCTAGGGTACACACGGAGTCAGGTACTATCCGACCGTCGTGGAAGGAGGTGAAAGAGCCGGTCTGGACCCTGACCAAGGTGACATCAGGCTCGCCACCTTCCTTGCCACCACCAACTTTTGCAGCGTCCACCTCATCGTTAATCTGAAGAGGGTCGTCTGGTTGGTTGTGGAAACATGACCCGATTCTGGGGTTTCGTGTAGAACGACAGCGTTGGGGCTGTGGGGTGTCACTAGAGGCACCGTCACCATCTCGACTCCATTTTTTCCCCATCGATGTTAGAAAAGCCTCCCCTGAGTCAGCCTTCTCCATACTAAATAAAGCATCAAGACTGTCAAAAGAATGCAGAGAAGCATGGTCCGGGTACGTAGAAGCCGTCACTAGAGGGTTTTGGTCGACGGGGTTTCCTTGTGAAGTAGTGGGGAGTTCTGAAGGAGATGCCATTAAGGAAGAAGAAGAAAAGGGTAAGAGAGTCTTGATGGATTGCTGGTAAGAGAAAATAGAAAGCAGGGACGTTAGGTTTTTTTTTTTTCTTTGCTATAATCTTGAAATTTGAAAGTGATGGAGTAGGCACCAACGAAGCCGGTCTATTTATAGAAGAGGGCAGGTGGTTACACACAAGTAAATCAGAATTGATGACTGACAATGTGCTTGAAGGACGTGTTGGAAACGGTTTCGCATTAATCGCACCAAAACGGCTCTTTTTGAAAACGTAGAACCAATCGACATCTGACACGCAGATTGAGCAATTAATACCAACGTGTCTAAGAAAGATTTCCTCTTCTACAGTGGAAACTAGTCAGACAAGGTAGAAAATCCTTCAAGCATAATCCAAATCCTGACTCCGACCCCAACAAGGTATCAGTGTCCAAGTCATGGGGGACTTCTGTTAACCACCAAAATTGGTGGAGGACCAAAGAAGAATTTTCCACCATAATACAAGGAAGACATAAGAGTCCAGATACCATCCAGCTACCCTGAAAAAGGGAGAGATCCCAACTGATCCGGGTACATACCCCCTCCAAAGGGATCCAGCCCAACCATTCCCCAGCCTCCCACAGACCCCGCGGGATCCTGACACGAAGTTCCACCAGGCATCCCGATATTGTACATCCGGATATCTCTCTACTTCATCAACAAGGTACCCCTCTATAGTCTCGATCTATATCTCGACCCTCAGATAGCATCGGGATACTCAGGAGTTCACACCACCCGCTAGAATCAGCCTGTTAAGCAGAAACAATACCTGATGAAGAAAATACCAAAGAACAAAGAATACCCGATTAAAGCTCCATAGAGAGGTACTAAAACGCCGCTATTTAGTCAAAACAGAAGGAGGTAGACTTCTTCCCACCAACTGAAAATTCTATTTTAACAAGTCAACTCTGTTAGAATCCTCATAAGAAAGAAAGACTTAATTCTGAAAGCTCCCACGAGATTGTCTCCTCCTAGGAAGGAAAGACTTTATTCTGACGATAAAAACTCCGAGATTGTCTCCTAAGAAGATGGAAGTCCTGCAATCGCCAAACCCTAGACCAAAACTATAGGAGTGCATGGCAAGTAATAGTACCTATATAAACAACATGATACTCACCAGAAAGAGGATCTGAAAATCTCCATCTAAAATCCTATGTTCAGTTCTACTTATCAACACGTACGAGTTCACCACCACCATCTCCATTGCTCACTGAATCTCCATACTCCACGTTTAATCCAGAAAAACACAACTCATGTATTTGTAATGCAAAGTGGCAATCAATAAAAATTTTGTTTTGCCTATCATCTTTTACCCAAATCGTACTCATATTGTTGGGAACATAGTCGGTATCGAACTACGTGATACCCCTCCGACCAGGATCAATCTTATTCTTGGTCCACCTTGAAGTTGTTATTTGGAATTTCACCCCAGTAACGATTTTTTGATAACAATAACATATAAGCATATGTGCAATCAAAAATCTCAAGCAGGGGGGTCAATTCCAACCAAGTCAATGGGAGGCATAAGCCCATATAGACTTACCAAGTCCATTGTACCTAGTTGCATCTACGAGTGTCACATTGGCACAATTGCAAGCGGGTTCATTCTTTCTAACCCAGCTAGGTTCCATTTTTTTTATTTTTAGTGGTCAAAATCTTTAAGTCTCTAGATTTCCTAAGATCATACAAGCTTGCCCTATTTTTCAATCGTTTTTCTTTCATGCTCTCTATTCTATACCTCTTGATATAATTAAAACAATTTGGTCTTAAGTGACCAATCATACCACAAAAATGACAAGTATGTACAAAGGAAGAGTTTATACCATTGCATTGAGATCTCATCGGGGCATTGTCATGTTGATAAGGTTGTCTTTGATAATACACCGGTTGGTTTCTACTTGGAGCTTGAGCTGATTAGTGACACCTTTGTGGTCTAGCTAGGAGGGGTGGTTGAGCCGATTGAACTTTCCTCTTTGGTTGAGCATGCCTCGGTTAAGGTTGTCTCTTGTGGTCATCTCTTTTCTTGATAGTTGGCTTGTTGGAAGAGGTGATTGACTTCTCAAGGACTTGTCCATTCTTCTTGGATTGCCTAGGCTTTGGTTTATTTGCCAAGACTTGTATGGACTTTCCTTGAGTTAAACATTGCTTGGATGAAGCTTTGCTCTTACCTTGAGCTTTAGATTTCTTGATCTTGGCCTTTTTTTAATTCTTCAAGACACCTCATCTCTCTATCCTTGACAATCTTTAAGGAGATGTCTTTGTTAGCAAGCTCTTCTTTCATTGCCTTCATCCGATTGTGGCAATCTTCAATCTCCTTTTCATACTTGGACACATCAATCATGTCCGTCTTCAAGGAGTCATCTAACTTGGTCCTTAGTTGAAGGTTTTCCTTCTTCAACTTCTTGATTTCTTCGTTTTTCGTCTTTAAGGACCATAGAAAACTTTCAATGAAGTCTTCATAACACAAACCCTCATCACTTAAGTTCTTGGAGCTTGAACTCTCTTCATCAAAGCTTCTACCACTAATGCTCTCGTGGCAATCAGCATACGAACTAGCTTCCTTGTTATTGACTTTAAGTGATGAATGTCTAGTGACCACTTTTAAGTTGTCATCATGTAAAGTGGGAAAAGCTATGTAATTCCTTTCACATCTCTCGGAACCCAAATAGTGCTCTTCACTTTCACTACAAGAGTAAGCTTTTGATTTGCCTCTTCGAGTTTCCACAATCCGTGGAGATGTGCTCATAACCGCCACAGTCATAACATTGAAGCTTTATCTTCAAGGTACCTAAATTCTTATCTTTTTCTTTCACGGTACCTTCGTGGGTGATTCTTAGGGTGTGTCTGGTAGGGAGGATAGAAAGATTTGGAGAGATAGAAAACAAGAGGGAAAAAAAGAAAAATAATTTTCCCTTGAGCTGTTTGGTAAATAGGAAGGAAAAAATAGATCTTTCATTTCCATTGTTTGGTATTGTTGACGAAAAGACAAATGATGGAAAATATTATTTATCAATTTTACTATTTTACCCTTACATTATAGTTTATATATTATATATTTTTATATTTAATAAATAAATATAATTTAAATAATATTGAATCCAACTTTTTTTTTTTACAAAATGACTTCAAATTTTTTAACCTATTATATATATAAATTAATACATTATGCTTTACAAGTTATTTTTAAAAAATAAAAAAGGGCAAATTCGTAATTTCCATTAAACCAAACACCATTCCCTCATTTCTCTCCCTTTTCCTCCCACTTTGGGGAGGATTAAAATTGGTGGGTTCCACCTACAAAATTTTCCTCCCATTTTTCTATCTATACCAAACATATACTTCCCCATTTTCTTCTCCCTTTTCCCTCCACCCTTTTCTTTCCTCTCCTTTTTCATCCATACCAAACATACCCTTAGAATCTCCCAAGCTTCTCGAACATTTCGAGTGATTTGGATGAGTTTGGCTTGATCCTCATCCATTACACAAGATAAAGCACAAATGCCCTTTGAGTTCCATTTTACAGCCTCGAGTTTGTCATTTGTCCACTTAGACTTGGGCATAGGCACAGAACCCCATTCTCTAGTCTCTCTGTGGGAGGTAAGTATCCTTCTTCCACACACATACACACATGCTCATCGATGTCCATCAAAAAGACTTCCATCCTTCCTTTCCAAGAGGAGTAGTTATCCTTGGTGAGCAATGGTGGTTCAAAGATCAACACACCCCCTAATATCTCAATGCCACTCATAGTGTTTAATGAATGAGATGAATGCAAATGAATACAATGATCAAAATGCACACAAATGCAAGACACGCAAAATAGCAAGGATCTCCTGTGTATGTCTAGGTACCTGCTATGATACCAAGCGAAAATAAATATGGTGTGTCTAATACAACTTAGATGGGGGGTGGGGGGTGTGAATGGGTTGTTAATCAATTATTACCAAAATTTTCGATTAGTCACTATTAACAATAAAACCTAATTCAAACATGTAACAAAAAATCAAGTAAAGTGCGGAATATAAAGAACACTTGATTTTTACATGGAAACCTTCAACAAGGAAAACCACGGAACTAGCCATGCTAGCCACTTAGCCATAGCAATCCACTATATTAAAAGATGGTTACACCCTCAAGTGATACACGAACTTTCACTCACGAAAATCTCATGCTATGAACACTACCACTCACCACTCTTAGTTCAATCATAGTGATATCCCCCGATTCACTACTCTTAGCGTGAGCACCTCCTTATCTACCCCACGGTCCTTTTATAGTGGTACTTGACAAATGCTTGCCAACCAACCCTTGGTTACAAGACTTCATTTGCTTGTGCAACTTCACCTAGAATCCATAAGACTTTGACTTATTGAAGAAAATTAATAATTGTAAAAGAACTACGTGACCTTTGATTCCCAATTTAATTTTTTTTTTTTAAATTTTTCAGTTTTATTTCAATTTATTTTTTTTAGTTTTTTATATATTTATTTTATTTTAATTTTCGCTTACCCAATCAACTTTATACACAATTTCACATAATTACATGTCTAATAATTTTTTTTAGTTAGTATATAATATTATAAAATAATAAAAAATAAAAAATAAAAAATAAAAAATAAATGGAACCGGAACAAGAACCACCCACCTGGGCAGTTCCGGTTCCGATTCCAAGTCCCCCTGGAACCGGAACCAAATTGCGAACATCTCTACATATGATATAAATTTTAAATGACATAATTATAAATACAAATTCACAAATCAAATCTAGAACCATTAGAATCAACTTAATGTTCCCTGCATTGGAGAGTGTCTCTTCAGTCTTCAGTCTTCACAACTGTATGGCTTCATGGAATGGATATCTGAGTTAGTAACTTTGTTATGCCATTAGGTTGCATTACCAAATCAGATAAGTGAGGTTGACTTACTTGTGGTGGGATAAGTTTTGTCTTCAAAACGAGTGAGCTGCAAGAGAAAATTGTAGCATATTCACCACACAGGGGCCATAAAGATCATATGGGAATTGGGATTGGGAGATACGGCAAGGAAGACTATACTATACATACACATTAGCCATGCTGATTGCAAGTGCAATGCATTCCCATGAAAATAGTCATCAAAGTCAAACAGAGATGGAATGCAGGCAAGTCACTGATTGGAATCATTTCCTATTCTTACAAACGAGTGAAATGATTAATTAATAGAATTTGAAGAGAAGACTTATGCAAGATACATGACACCTATGGGCTGTGTGACCACAAACAGCCAACTTCATGCTATGCACGTTCAACAACAAGAGTCCCACCATTTAGAATTCCAAACAAACAAACAACAAAATCATTAATAACCTTTCACTCCCAAGTCAAACCACAACTCCCACCAGGATCGCGACACTTTGATATGGGCAAGTGTATATATATATATATATATATAGGCAAGTTTCCCACCTAAATGTCTGCTAAACCCAATTGAAAAACATGGCTCGATCACACACCAGATCACCCAGATTGTCTATCAGCAAGTCCGTGGCTCGTGTTCGTATTCATTCACCGACTCTGCAACGGCAACGCAGGAAAGCCTCAGCTAGTTCTGTTGAAACTGATCAAACAGTTGAGTTCTTGTGCAAAGGTGAAGAGATCAATTATGGTGATGAAGGAAGTGGCAAGTTAGAGGGAGGCGGTGGGAACAAGGTGATGGTGGCTGTGGATTCAAGTCTTGATGCTAAAGGGGCTCTTGAATGGGCATTGACTCACACTCTTCAGAATCAGGACACCATTCTTCTTGTTTCTGTTGCCAACTCCTCCAAACTAGGTGATTCCCTCTCATTTCATTTCCGATTAGTAAACGTGATTAATTAAAAGTAATGTTTTTTGCAATTTGATGCAGGCAGGGAGTATAATATGAAACTCAACTTAAGGTCTTATGAGAAACTTCATTCCATGAAAAGTACATGTGAAATGACAAGGCCTGGGGTAAGTCATTTTCCATTTAGATGAATTTCAGACAAGAAACAACTAATTATGTCTTAATTAGTTTTGTGATGAAATTAATAGATGCAAGTGGAGTTGGTAATGCTTGAAGGGAAAGAAAAAGAAAAAGGAGCGATGATAGTGGAAGAAGCAAAGAAACAGAAGGTGTCACTGTTAGTAATTGGCCAGAAAAAGAAGAAATCAATATTGTGGAGATTGATGAAGAGGTGGTCAAGCAAAGCTACGACTGCAGGCTGCATTGTCAATCACTGCATCCAAAATGCTTCATGCATGACAATTGCTGTTAGGAGAAAGAGCACTCAACTTGGAGGCTACTTGATCACCACTAAACGTCACAAAAATTTTTGGCTTTTGGCTTGATTTCCGTTTTTTCTTACTATTTTCATCTCCTGAGAGAATCAAAATGTGCTTGTCAGATGAAATTTCAACCTGATGGTGAAATCAATAATATGATTATATAAAGAATGGAGCCAAAAAGTATCTCAACTTTTTTTTTTTTTTTGAAGCAATTCTGAAATATATTGAGAAACATATCTTGCATTGTCCACAAAAACCACAAAAGAGCTATGAAATTTTCAACCAACAATTCTTTATATAATCCTATAAATAATCTTACAAATTGTTTTACAAATAAACCAATTAATTCATATGACTGTACAAATGATGTATATGAATTATGAAAGCTTTTCTAGGCATTATTAGAGAGGAAGCAGTAGCAGTATATCAACATTTTCTTCCTCACATTGCGCCTCTGCCTGCTAAAACCACCCAAGTATGAATCAATTATCAGTTATCTAGTTTACAAATTTCTAAGTCCGGGATTCTACTTCAATACCTTTTGACGAGGCTCAAAGATATAACCGTTCCTATATGCAAATTGATGAAGCTGATCATACCCTGCAAGCACTCCAGCCCCTGCCACGCCCAGAAGCATATTTGCAGTAACCCCCCGGAACAGCGCTCTGAATCCCTCAAGTTGAATGATCTCATAAAATGCATGCATGGCATTGCGATACTTCATTGGCTGTCCAGATGTAAGCATCATTCTCCGTCGCAGAGTGTCAAAAGGATACGCACAAACCCCCGAGACACTGGTGATGCTCCAACCCAACAGAAAACTAACAAAGAAATTCCCCTGCGAAAAGTAAGTGAACATATCACCTTTGGTGTATTAAGAAAAAGTTGGAAGATGTAGAGGAACAAAAAACATTTGGTATAGCACCGTACTTCATACATGTTACTTGCAAGTTGCATAGTAAATTTGGACAAAAAATGATTGCTAAATTTTGTAAAGACCATCTAAAATAGATGTCCAAATACAATTTAACCATTGCATTATATAAAATGAAATACATCCAAAGCAGGTCCACATATTATGAGACTGCAGCGGAAAAACAACTGCCTAAACATATACTGAAATTACAATCCCTTTCTTGAGGTAAAACTGTGACTATAAATTCAAATCTCTTGAATTAAAAGATACATTCAAGCACACAAATTCTAAGTTCCACGTAAGTTATAGACAGTTACCTCAAAAGGCCCCACTAAAATGATAGGCTTCAGGGTGTCATAGAGCCCAAAATACATGCCTCGGTACAAAGTAATTCCCACGATTGAAACCCCAAATCCCCTGTAAAGGCCCGCCATTCCATCACTTGAAAAGGTTTTACTGTACACATCTAGTAGCCCTTTGAACTGACGTTGACCACTGACAGAGGACTCCCTGGCATCAGTGCCTAATCGAGTACGTGCATAATCCAAATGGTAGAGAAATAATGAAGTTGTTGCCCCAGCAGCACTCCCTGAAGCCACGTTCCCAGCAAACCATTTAATATAACCATCTTTCTCTTTTGAACAACCAAAAAGGTTTTTGAAGTAACCTTTGAATGCAAAGTTGAATGCCTATGGACAATCGAACATCTGTTAAATGATAAAATTAGGCAGGAGCACAATATAGATATAAAATGCAATATAAATAAATAAAAATAAAAAAAATAAAAAAAAATAAAAAAAATAAAAAACTGAGTAGAAAGGTAAAGTTCTCAAAAGACAGTGCAGAATAATCTTAGTCTCCATTTCATATTAAATTTTCCACATCTCCTAACTTGGCCTCTTTGACAATGATTTAGCATATGATATGATTTAGCATATGATATTTCACTAGGGTCATGTGACCAATCATAAAGCGAATCTCCTCAAATCCAAGCACAAATGTTCCACTATTTTAATGTTTTTTTTTTTTTTCCTAAGTTGAAATTACGAATCCTAATGTAACCATACATCACTTAATCAACAGGAAGAAGAAAACAAACATAATATCTACCGTTTTTGATGATCCAAATGTTACCAGTACCATGTAAATTCATAACATATAAAAGAATGATAAATCTGTAATAATACAAGCAAGTGCATACAAAAGATTACTGAGCAAGCTGTGATAAAAGCAATAACAGGCAAAATATCTATACATGTTATAACAGTATATTGGATAACTAATCTCAACTCACTAAACAATTAGCTATTTGGCGTAGTCTACATAATAAGAGTGAGTATTTTGCAAGTTTATAACCTATTTACTTCTGCTTAGCAGGTCTGAAGCTGGGATGAAGGAAATGGCAATTATAAACACCGAATTTTGGAATTAAAGCTGGGAAAAAGTTACAATCTAACACAAAAATCTAGATTGCTCCACTGTTTTCACTCATGAATACATTGAAAATATGATGAAAATGCCATTGATCACTTATTCAATTATCCCTCTCAATTTAAATAAATCTTTGAAACTCTTCTATCTATGGAGTTTCATGTGCTTTAACTATTTCTGTTTTTAATATGTTCAAGAGGGTTAACAGATTTACATAAGTAGGATCCTCCTCTGCCCCGTGTTAGGCTCCATGAGAATTTTTCACTACAAAGTATTGCAACTGGTTAAACTCAAAAAAGCTCTCTCACCCAAAAGCATTTAAAAAATAACACACACCATTTGCAAATACTCCATGATCCAAAAAGCTGATATTATAAAATAAATTTCAGATGCACATGATATAGACGTAGTTACTTATAAATTTAAATTTATACTTAAAACTAAATACCATAGTGCATAAGTATGTTAAAGCTGCTTTCAAAAGCATCTTGCCAATCATTTTTTATTATTTTTCCTGATAGTTTTGACATTACAGTACAAGATGGTAACAGCAACTCATAACCCATTTTCATGTACAGATGTACTAACACAAAATCAGATCAATAAAAGACAGGATATATACCTAGTTAAAAGTAAAAATTAATCAAATGTTCAACGTTAAAATTATGTTCACTTCCCGTACGTATTACATGAGAGAACATACAACTTCCATTGCAACCAGTAGCTCAATAATATGACTTGTAAATAAATCAGTATACATAATGTTCTAACATGCACATAAAAGCATCTCTCTAAAGACTAGTATCATAGTCACGCTATTTTATGTGTTCTAGATATCCAGGTGAACACCATTGTCTTTATAAGTTGGTAAATGCAATTTGAGTATCCAGTAATGACTGGAATCAAATGGAGATGATGATATGCTGTTTATGATATGAAGAATATGTTTATTAGGAGGGCAGTTAAGCAAACAAAGTCACTAGCAAAAAGCTTGTGCACAGATTACTTCAATAGCTGTTCACAATTAAGTGGATTTTAAAAATTAATTTTTAATACATTAGTTCTGGGAAGTCTTCAGAAGTGTATGAAGAACCTCTTCAAAGTTCAATAGATAAAGGTTTGCCAGTAAAAAGGGAAGAAGAAAGACATAATTGTCACCAAACTTATTTGAGTGACAGAATGTTTTTCTCATAATGCTACCCAAAAGTTGCATACTGTGCACGTTATGTCACCATATGTTAGCGACAGCACCATTTGCACTGACATGACCATAAAAGTTTTAAGCTAATGTGTTAATGAAATTAATAAGACTAATTCAACCGAAAGATACCTATGACTCTATGAGGACCAAATCATTTTAATGTTCATTGTTCTGCACTCAAGTTTCAAATAAAATCCCTGCACATTTTTACAACATATATTTAAAACCTAACCAATTAAAAATCAATCATAAAACAATGAAACAAACATAATTGCAGTACATGAAGAAAGAAATGCATGCTCTTCTAGAAATAAAGAATGTCCGACATTATTTTAACAATTCAGCCAAATGTTTTTTCATCACCCATCTCTATGATAAAAAGAAGACATAGTTACAAAAAATAGTGTTAAAGACATTTAAAGGAAAGTCAATACTATTAAAGGATAATACGATCAAACAAGACAGATATAAATGAATGAATAATACCTGTGTAGGAAAATATCTTATGACATTAGCCTGGTTACCTCTCCAAAAAGACAACAGACCTTCTTCTCTCAAGACCCTCTTAAAGCAATCACCAACACCCATATAAGGTCTCTTGAGCTGTCCTCTTTTAATCATCTCTCCTTGATTTTGCAACAAAAGCTTCACCCTCTCAATTGGTGCCGCTGCACTTTTTGCCATTAATGCCGCCGCCCCTCCCATCACAAAATCGGCATAAAATTTCTCTGATGTTTTACCCGTTTCCATTTGCTCTCTTTGTTACCTGAAGATGAAATAACTCTTACAATTCAATGGGGTGGCAAGAGCATATGGAAAATACTAAGATAGTGATTTCCCCAAAACTCTAAAGCAAGAGTACCAAGTGGGTCCTTATGTTAAAATCTTAAATCTCATTAACTTACAAATATTTTCATACATCAAAAAAGAAAGAAATTCAATTTTCTAAAAGGCAACAATATATAGAACTGGCAATATGATGCAATTGTCATGGATATATCAAACCACAAAAAGCATTTCTACCAAAGATGCAACTGTTCAACTATACTTTACAAACTTGACTTGAATATTTACTAAGGCCTTTATCTTAATCAAAAGTATCCATATTTAGCTTGAAATTGAAAAACAATCCCTGTAGCATTGTGAAATTGTGATCAAATCACACTCATATTCTCTTTACAGTCATAAACCATAACCATTTCACATGTATTTCTTTCCAAAAATATAAAGAAAAATCTTCTTTTAATAAAGTGTCCTGAAGAGTATGCCACCAAAGCTACATTACCCACAAACTGAATACTCAAACAACCAAGCTATAAAATTGCTAATACATTTATTATTCATAAGCCCAATTTCAACTCATAAAAAATTTCCCACATTCAAATGACTCAACAAGGCTTATTAAGATTAAGACAGTGAACACAATATATAACTTTCTTTAGAACTACATATTATAATCAAGCCATTTCCAATCAACTTTATATTTTCCAAAAAAATCTCCATAATACAAAATCTATATTTATAATTGTCTTCGCCTTAATAAACAGTAAGGAGAAGGAAAATTAGAATCTATTAAGTAGTAGCATCAAGCTCAGTTTACTGCAATTTATTAAAATTTCATCTCAGAAACAATAATAATAAAAAAAATAAAAATAAAAAAAACAAAAACTCAAGATTAAAAAGATTTAAATTTGGTATTCATTTTTCACTTAACAAACAAAATGCGTATTAAAATTAAATACTCATCAACAGCCATGAAATACAAAATCAAGACACTAAATAGAAATAGAAAAGAAACGATAATAAAATAAATCATGAGAGTTGAAAACCTGCAGTTGGTAAATTTCAGGATTTGAGCGGCAAATGTTCAATGATAAGATCGAAGACGAAGCGAGAGAGAAAGAAAGAGGCTGACGGATTCCATGGAATTGGCAATTTGAAAGGCAGGAGTTTGTTCTGGGAAAACGATAAAGACAGAAGTATCTTACGTGGCTTCCACACTATTTGTGGGGGAAATAATCAATTTGTTCCCTCTAGTGTTTACTATTCTCCAGTTTCCCCCTTTGTTTCAATATTGGGGGGAAATCCCCCTGTAAATTTCTAAATAGGGAAAATTACACAAATATAACCCGACTTTAACACGTATATGAGGCATAATCCAATTATGCAAAAAATACAAGAACATCCCCTTGACTCAAGGGTTGACCGTTAAATCTAATGGTGATATAAACTTTATCTTAAAAGTATAAAAATACCCTTTAACTAATATTTTAAAATAAATAAAAAAATCAACAGATCTCTATGATCATCATCGAGACTCCAGATCTCCAATGGAGATCACCCATTAAACACGATATATTTCTCACTCAAATGGATTAAACCTCCACTCAAGACAAAACCAAATTCCACTTACACCCCCTGGCAAAGATCTCCGGATCTCCAATGGAGAGATTTGGTTGATAAAAAAAAAAAATAGACAGAGATTTGGTTTAGTTTATCAAAATAATAATTATTTTAAAAAAGTCACCAAATCTCCTATTATCCATTCCAACAGAGATTTGGTTTAAAAAATAATTCTTAAAAAAATAATAATAAATAAATAAATAAAAACATCATCATATCTCCATTCCAATGGAAAACCAATTCTGGTTTTTTTTTTTTTAAAAAAAAAAAAAAAAAAAACAACATCACCAGAAAATGAGATCTGGTTCAACTTGGATGATCTCTTTTCATCTCTCAAAAAATATAAAAAAAAAAAAAAATCAATTCAATCTCTCCAACTCAAAGATAATACCAAAATAAATATTAAAAAGGAAAAAACTCAAAAGAGATTGAGACTCCATTGGAGAGAACTCTTTTCAACCCACTAAACCCTCACTGCCATCGCCACCAGCCATCCCTCATGCACCGCTGCCGCAATCTTCTTCTCATTTATCTCTATCTCCCATTCCCACCATAGCAAGATCATCTACTCGATATTTGCATGAGATTTGGTTCAAATTCCAACAATCAAACTGATCCCCTCTATATTTTGAAGGAAATGAACATATCTAGCACTAAAAAGAGATCATAGAATTTTTTTTATTTTTTTTATTTTTTAATTAATTAGTTAATGACAATACTACCCTTCAATGGTTAACACCACCGTTAACTTTAATGATCAACGGGAAACTAAAGGCTATTTTTCCATAATTTTGGCAAACCTAGATTATGCTTCATGTATGTGTTAAAATCGAGGTTATTTGTGTAATTTTCCTATTTAAATATTCTTCATTCTCCCTTGTCGTTAATAAAAACTCCAAAATACCCCTACCGTTAAGAATTATATTAAAGGCACAATGGCAAATACCCACTCAAAGCGAAAATCCTAGCAGTTGCCGCTGCCACTACAACACCAAACCCTAGCCACCACCGAAATCACACCAACCACCACCCCCACAAGCACTGATCCCCTTTCCAATCGAGGAGATCGACGCGCAATCTACTTCCAACCATTGCTCGATCTGCTTTTGGTCGCCGCTCAATTCTTTCTTTCTTTCTTTCTTTCTCCCTCTTCACATCTGATAGAACCCCTATCTTTCTACCTTAGCAAATGACTTCACACATAGAACCAATTTTACGTTTTATTACTCAACATGCCTATTACAATGAGTTCAAGTGTGCTAAATAACCCTCCTAACAAAAAAAAATGCACAGTTAGGTGACACCTATCCCTGGGTAAAGTTGTTTTTAGTTAACGGTTTTACTTATTACAAATGAGTCTCTAACATTTACCCTCCCCTATCGAACCCAAGTACATTTTGTAAACTTGTAATTAAACAATCGAAATAAGAATACAGCACCAATATCAACAATATTACAAACACAAAACTGCAAACTTGTGGTAATATCATTTTGTATTGGAGGTAGCTACAGATTGAGCAATAAAATCTAAGAACCTTACCTTTAGATCATAGTAGTCTTCCAATGTGGCATCATCCATGGAGTGATGTTTCTAGTGCTAACAAGCTTCCTTGAATCCTTTCCAAAATGGCCAAAGGTTCCTCTTTAACAATTCCATCATCAGTTATGTGAGGCAAAGCCAAAGTAGGAGAAACTTGCTCACCCAAGTGTTTCTTCAAACATGATATATGGAAGACAGGATGAATTTGACACCCTTCAAGCAACTTAAGCTTATAAGCAACATGCCCCAATATCTCAAGAATCATATAAGAACCATAATACATAGGTAACAATTTGTGATAAGAGTGTGCAGCTAGAGAATTTAATCTGTAGGAAACAAGCTTCAAATAAACCTCATCACCAACCTGAAATTCCTTCTCCCTCCTATGCTTATCAACTTGCCCATTCATTTTGTTTTAAGCCATCAACAAATTGGATCTCAATAAGTTAAGCATCTAATCCATTACAGCCAAACTCCTATCAACAATATCAAACCTTGTGGTTCTTGGTTAATAAGGTGTGACAGTAGAAATTGGTTGTCCACAAACTACTTCAAATGGGATAATCTTGGTAGCAGTATGGAATGAAGTATTATAACTAAATTCAGCTCATTATAGTATGAAAACACCCAATTTCATCTGATTCGTGGGTATTTGTATAAACTAGGTCTTGGATGTTATAATACTACTTTGAAATCATTTATTGCATTTTATTCTAAATGTAAAAAGGTTGAGAATTGCTTTTTTTTTTCCGGGTAGAGTAGTTCAAGATTTTGTGTTTGTAATGGAATATGAAAATGATATGCGATGGAATTGGTTTGTGTATAAAAGCATCTCCAGAGGGCTCCCTAAAACCACTCATTAGCTAAAATAGCTAGTGGGGATGGTTTTAGATCACTCCAAATGGCTCTCTAAATGACTCCTTATTTTAGAGAACCACCAAGAGACTCTCCAAATATAGGGAGCCATTTCAAGCTCCCTATCTTCTTTTTCTTTCTTTTTTAATATTTTTAAACTAATTTTGTTATTGAAAAAATGATATCAATTTTGTATTATTATTTGTTAAAAAGTTTGAAGGTTGTAGGCAATTGTCAATTGAACAATGATGGCAATTTTCAATTTTTAATATTGATGGTTTGACAACGGTAAAACTTTTAATAGGCTATTGCAAAAAGTTTAAAGTTATTGACAACGGCAATGTTTGTTTGTTTTAAAGCAACGGTAATGAATTGTTGCAAAATTTTAAAGCATCGACAAATGGTTGACAACGGTAAGCAATAAATTTAAAATCGTTTCAATTTTTATTTATTTATTTTGTACATGTTTGAAATGGTAATTTTTGTTTTTTTTTCTTCTTTATAAATAGTGATGGTTTTTTTTTTTTTGTTTTTTTTTTTTTTTTTTTTTTTTTGTCATTTGTTACTTGATTTTGTTGTTTTTAAAAATTTTTATTTTAATTTCAATAGTTATGAATTCTAAATATGATTCATATATAAATCTTCTCTGTGGAGAGGTAGAAATTAATGATCATGTATTTACGAATCATTATCCTAGCCAGTCCACATTACCATCTCAAATTCTTGCTCAAACCGAATCCACAAGCAAGAAAAGTCAACGGTCCAGCAACTTTTCAATTGAAGAAGATTGTCTTCTCATATCTGCATGGCTTAGCATTAGTATTGATCTGGTACAAGGTAATGATCAAAAATCTGTGACGTATTGGCAAAGAATTTGTGATTACTTTCATCAACACAAGCTCTTTGAATCTGAATGCACTGCCAATTCACTAATGCACCGTTGGTCGGCAACTCAACTCTTAGTGAAAAAGTTTTGTGGATACTATGCTCAACTTGATGCAAGACAACAAAGTGGTGTCAACGAGCAAGACAAGGTATTAATATTAGTATTTAATTTGCATTCACCTTTATTTTTAATTTATACTAATTCAATGATTTTTATATAATTATTAATTTCTTTTTTTTTTCTTATTATTTTCATATTTTTCAAGCAAAGGCATTGTACCAAGGTCAACCATTTCAATTGTCAAATTGTTGGCATGAATTGAAGCATCATCCAAAATGGATGATGGATGGTTCAAAGAAGAACTCAAAACAAGAAAGAATTCTAGTCTAGCAACTTCTTCTCCTTGTACTCCAACTTCTATAAATTTAGGAGAGGATGATGTGTCGAATGAAACATTTGTCGACTTCGAAAGACCAATAGGCAGAAAAGTAGCAAAGGACCAACAGAAAAAAGGAAAAGAAACAAATCCAATCACACCTGCAACATTACTTTTACAAGAAAATTGAGAAGAGAAAAAACAAATGCACCGCAAGAAAATGGAACTCTATGAAAAAACATTTGCTCAAGAATAAAAAAAGCTTATTCTTGAGCAATAGAAATTTCGTTGGAAAGAACAAAAGGAAGAAGAGAGAATAATATCCATTGACACTACTAACATGTCTGCATTTACAGCACAATATTACGAGAGCCTCCAGAAGGAAATCCTTGTGAAAAGAGTTAATAGTAGTTCTAAATAGTTTCCAAAAGTAAATGCAATCATATAATACAATCATGTAATGTGATTATGTAATGGAATTGAAGTAGTATTTTTTTCTTTACTCTCCATATTTTTGCCACAAGTGCTCAATAAGATCTGCCTAAAGTTGATAATGAGTTTGCCTATCTCTAATTTGATGATGAGTCTGAATAAACTAATATAGTTCAAGTGTACGCTCATGTGACACAGATACATGTTGATTTTCTTCAACCATATCATAGTTGAAGTCAAGCTGGCCAATTTCTCTCTAATCCTCAATGATCCTGTTATGCATTATTATACACGCCTTCATAATATCACAAAGTATTTCTTGATCCCCAAAAAACAAGTCAATCCACGCACAATTGCAAAACTTGACTGAAGCACCCCAAATGTCCACTCAACATCTTTCATTACAGACTCTTGAGATGCAACAAAATGTTTACTCTTATTTCCTTTTGGAGATGGAATTGTTTTTACAAATGTTGAACACAAGGGATATATACCATCAGTTGAATAATATCCCATTGTATATCCATGACCATTAATTGAATAATTGATATGAAGAGCACATCCTTCAGCAAGATCATTAAAGAGCGTAGATCTCTCTAGCACATTGATATCATTAAGAGATCCTGGTAATCCAAAAAAATGCATGCCATATCCAAAGATCATATGAAGCCATAGCTTCCAAAATAATTGTTGGTTCATGGATGTGACCAGAATACATACATTGCTATGCAACAAGACAATTCTTCCATTTCCAATGCATACAATCAATACTCTTCAACATTTCAAGAAAGCCACAATGACTATTAAACTTTAGCAATCTAGTAATATCATCATTATTTGATGATCTCAAATACTCATCCTCAAACACTACAATAATTGCTTTAACAAAATTTTTAGACTCTTTATGACAATGCTTTCACCAATCCGCACGTACTCATCGACAGACTCAGCTGGTACCCCATAAGCAAGCATCCTAAATACAACTGAAATTTTCTAAAGCGATAACAAACCAACAACTCCACAAGCATCCCTTCTTTGGACAAAGTATGGATTATAAGTTTCCACACCATGTTGAATGCGGAAAAAAAGTGGGCGATTCATTCGAAACCACCTTCGAAATAAACAAGGAGAAAATGTTGGCATTTTAGCAAAATAATCATGATAAAGTCTATTATTACCTGCAACTCTATCACGTTGAATAACAGCATGACCTGAAAATGGAACCATGACGTCGTGAAGTTCGACCCTCGTTCGCCATTTCTTCTTCTTTTTCATCTTTAATGACTAATATTGCTAACAATTGAAATTCATCGTCAGAATCGTCATCAAAAAGCATATTAGCTAACTGAATATGTGCCCTAACTATTGATGATATAAGTTTTTGATAAATAAAGTTTATGTGAGTGAAAATGAGAAATGAGGTGATCTTATTTATAAAGGTTGAAATATGACCGTTGGAATATAGCCGTTAGAATATAGCCGTTGGAATATAATATTTTATATTTTAAATACAATTTAAAACAAAATAAATTTATTTATATTTTAAATTTAAAAAATATTAAAATATTGATAACTAGCTGGAGTGACCTCATGAAAAGTTACTTACTAAAATAGCTAAAATTTATAGAGCAAGGTTGGAGATGCTCTAAGGCTCTCATGAATTTGCACTTTAATCTTTATCCATTTCATTTTTGTAATTCAAAAGAGTGGAATTGGTTTTGATTTATTTTTAATTAGATTAATTTGTACTTATTGGTCATTTTGTTAAGGGATACATTTGTAATATATATTTTTTTAATAGAATATATGAGGTCCCTTGGTGGAGGGACGTCTAGTCTTGATATATACTCCCCCCCGTTCGTTCCTAACTTGGCGTCTTCTGCTTAATAGACTTCCCACCGAAGATCGTTTGTGCAGATCTGGTTTTCAATTAGCTTCCAGGTATGGTGTTTTTGGTGCTAGTTCGGAGACAGTAGATCATCTTTTTTTTTTTTAAATGCCCTTTTGCTGCTACTTTTTGGGAGGCGGTTTTCTCCACATTTCAGAGGCGTGTATCCGCTGACACTTGGGGATCTTTGTTTTTGTCAGGCCATGTCTGTTTCTTTCAGTGATCAGATTAGTATTTTATGGAAAGATGCTATTCATGCGGTGGTTTGGATTGTGTGGTATTCCCGTAACCAGTTGATTTTTGATGGAAAATTTGTTGATTTCGGGGGTTACTTTATCTCTGGTTTGGCACTCTAGTTATGATACGAACCGATTAGGGATCGGTTGTATGCGTAACTGTGTTGATGATTTACTGATTCTTTATCGATTTGGTCTCAGTGGTCATCCTGGTAAGGCACCGATTATCAGAAGTGTGGTTTGGTCGCCCCCGGCCCTAGGGCTGGATCAAGGTTAACACGGATGGTGCTGCTTTAGGTTCGTTAGGTGTGGGGGGTTGTGGGGGTGTTTTTCAAACTTGCTGATCTTTTGTTAAGGCTTGTTTTGCGGTCCCCCTTGGTCAGATTTTTGCTTTTGAGGCTGAGCTCCTTGCTGCTTATTTAGCCATCAATTATGCGTGGAAGTTGGGTTAGCATAGGATCTGGCTCGAGAGTAACTCTTCTTATGTCATTCAACTTCTTTCTGATAGGTCTAATCAGGTTACCTGGCTTATTCGTCAAGCTTAGCAGCATTGCATTTATCAGAGCTCACATATAGAGTTCCAGGTTTCTCATATTTTCAGGGAAGGTAATCAAGTGGCGGATGCTCTCCCTAAGCATGCTTTGAGTATTCCTTCTGATGCCTGGTGGTCATCTACTCCTTCATTTTGTTCTTTGTTAGTTGGTACTGACTGTATAGGTAGAGAATCTTTTATGTTTTCCTAGTTTTGTTTTTCTTGTTTAGCCTATGTGCCTCTGGGTTTTTTAGAGTTGCGTCCTCTATTTTGTGATTACTTTTGTTACTATTTTCTTTATTTATATATTTCTGGATACTGTCTAAGGGGTTTTTCAGCATATAATCGTTTGTGATACTTTTTTTCCCTAAGTCAGTCTAAATTCATCCAAAAAAAAAAAAGAATATATGTGTGTAAATCATATTATGGATGACAATACCCAATGTATAATTCAAACTCGATAAATGTTAAGGATTAAAAAAAAAAAAAAAAAAAAAGGTTTAAACCGGAAAGACCAAATGATTGAGGAACCGGTATATGAATACGAATATCCATCCACTTAAATAAATAAATAAATAAATAGGACGGGCGCAAACACAAGAACCCGACCTGACCTTCCTGACCCGGTATTTGGGTGTTCAATTCGGGTGTTCGATGGATGGGGTCATGTTTGGTTTATACTTTTTGAAACCGATTGTGATCGAGTCATATTTGGTTTTTGTTTGTGAAAACCGAACTCGACCCGCACCCGTAAGATATATCCTTTGATTCCAAGAACGTAGCAGTCGTCCGACGCTCTTCCTTTCGCCGTTAAGTCCACGACCTCCACCGCCACATTTCTCTCTAGTAAGTTTTGATTTGCTGCCATTATCAATCAAAATCCGACCTGGTTTCTTTATGGTTCTTACTCGTTTATTCTTCATTTGGTTGTGACCTAGATTTCAATATTTTTCGTATGAGCCGAGGATTTGTACTGCTTCTAGGGTTTATTTTTTGTTGTTGTCTTATGATTTTGTTTTACAACTTTTTTCGTGTTGATTAAAACTTATATGATTGTTTTGGGTTCGAGATCATAAGCAGAAAGAAAAGTGGATTTTGTGTAGCGTTTGGTAATAAGAGGATCAGTTCGTCCTAATTTGCTTGCTGCCATTGAAGTCTGAAGAGGCTTTCTTCTTGTATAAGGAGGTAAGAGACAACCTACATGTATTCCTTTGATTATGCTATGTGATTATGTCAATTTCACATAAAATACTTGCACATAAATGTGGACTACATTTTGAGTGGCTTAATATAAAATGAGATGCAGAGACTTTAAAATTAACTAATGCTTATTTACCATTCAATGTCCTAGGGAAGGTATAAGTGAGGCGGGAAAATTTATAGGTACTTGGATACAGAGTTTTGAACGATCTAATTTCTTTGAAATCCATTTAGTTGTGTGATGTAGCTCAAAATCCTCTTTCAGCATTCCGTAGGGTGCATTTCCTACCACCAACCGATTTAATGCTTACTAATTAGTCAGTAATTGAAAATTACTCATACAAAATTAGTCAGTAATTGATCCACGTTAAGTGTCAACAGGAAGGATAAATGGTTCTTGATCAATTTATCAGGAACTGGTATGTGACTATTGATATGAAAACATATTTTTACTGCTGGATATTGTAAAAAAAAAAAAAAAAAAAAAATTCCAAGTAACTAACAGTCCCTGGGTAAATATTTGAGTTGAGTGAAAAACATCTGTAGACAGCAGAGAACTTTTTATAAAGAATAGAAATGTCCCCATCCATACTTCTAAATGTCCTCCCATAATTCTTTACGTCTGTTACATGCACTGATTGATTTATCAACGTCCTTCTGTAAGATGACGCATTCGGTTTCAACACCAAAATTGCTCCATAATTGATAGAATAGGAATAGAGTTTATTGGAACTTAAGATAAATTTTGTTTAAACATTTATCTGTAGAACAAGTTATATCCGTTCCTACTGAATGTTCTATTGGAATGGTTACTCTCTTGATCTGGGTTTTCTGATAATTATTTTGCCTCAATGGGTATTCTTGTGCTTAGTGTTAATAATTGTACCCATTTTATTTATAATTATGTTAGATTGACCAACTCGAATTTTCCTCTCTCATAAACAGCCTCAGGAAGTAAGTTGATGGCAGGCAAAGCAGCAAGTTCTGTGGTGAAAGCTATTGGTCAGTACCAGTATCCATGGAGAGAGAAGTTAACAAAATATAAAGATGAATTATCCAAGGGTGCATGGGGATACTGGCACCTAGGAGCATGGAAGCCACTGGGCATAAGTGGTCGTCGTAGAGCTAGACTTCGCAAGGAAGTTCTCATGGCAGGGGAAGAAGATTGGCCGTATGATCCTGAGAGAAAAGAGATGAAAACCAGGAGGAAGGGGCACAAGGTGGACAGAATAGCTGCAGAGAAACGGGAAAATACTGCCAAGTTGATGGAGAAAATGCCAGAAATGCTGTTGGATTACAAGAAGCGCAGGTGGGAAAAGAAGATGAAGGAAGAGGAAAAAGCAAAAGACAAGTAATTTCAGTTGTTGGTATTTGCTACATTTTGGTGAGTGAATTTGGCATAATTTAGTTGAGACGGTTTCCAGCAATTTCTTCTCTGTCGATGAAGCTCCTCGTTATCTTCATACTTTTTACTCTCTATATGAGGATTACTTGTTTAGATATGAAATAATCAATGCAACAATCAAGCTTTTTTTCCAAGTGGGGGAGTAGAGTTGTCCATGTTGTCACACAGAAGAATTTTGAGGTAATATGTATGTATGTAGAGAGAGCTACATTAAAAATTTATAACAATGACATGGTTCATGGTTCATGGTTCAAACACACCCACAATAAAAAGCTGCTTTTTCATTGAATTTTTCTTTTTAGGTTTGTGATAGCTGATGGGTGACTATCAACTATTCATTATTGTAAATTTGTATTATTTGTATTTTTAAATTATAATTGGGTGTGTAAATCAATATCAAAAATCATGAGAAAATGATAAATTATTTGGGTTCGATTTCAGTACCGCAGTCCGCAGTCCCAGCCACATGTAGTTTAATGGTTGAGCAAATAACACAAAACTCATCTCCCATGTGGTTATGGTTTGACCATGTTGACTATTAACTTTAACATCTAAAAGGGTAATATCGTTATTATAATTTTAATTTAATAAAATTATAAATTAAAAAATAAATAAGGATCTAGTTATAGTGTATAGAAAAAAAAAAAAACTCCTCTCATGATTTTTGATCAATATTAAAAAATAAGGTGATGATATTGATTTACAAACTCAATTATAAAAAGGGTAATCATATTAATACCCTTTAAAAACTATATATACACCCCTCTCGTAAGTACATCCCATTAAATTTTTTTTAAAAAAAACTCTAATCTGTAAGTAAACCCCCCTTAATGACAAAAATACCCTTTCTTTGTTTCTATTGTATTGTATTTTTGTAACTACTCCCCACCCTTAAGTCTATTTTATTTTCTAATCAATTTTATTATTCTTTGAAAATTTGTTATTTTCAAAAAAAAAATTCCAACTCTTAAATATATAAATTATACCAAAATGAGTTGGATTTTAAGCTAATTTTATTTGCAGTTTGTAAACAAAAATAATAAAAAGAATGATGCAACATATATATATATATAATCTTTCTATTGTCAGTTCGTTCTGACAATAAATATATCAAGATGAAAAATATGGACCACAGATTATGGAGAAGTTTTGACAAGTGCATACACTTTGAGTCAAAATTGTAAATCCAGTGGTCCACATTATTCGTCATGATATATTTATTGTTAGGACGAACTGATAATAGAAAATCTGTATATATATATATATATAAAAATTATACCACATTCTTTGTCCTGATATATTTATTGTCTGGACGAACTGATAATAGAAAAAAATATATATATATATAAGTGATTGGGTGGTTCATATCATAATACAGAAATTCGTCAAATATATAATGAAGGTGAAAAAGAATAAAACAATCATTTTTTTTAAGCTTTATAAATTAAATAATAATAATAATAATAATAATAGGGCAATTGCCTAGAAAATATATATCTATGGTGTGTGCAGCGTGCCCTATAAATAGCAATACACAAACTAAGCAAGCTATGTAGTATAGGTACGAATGTCACTGTATGTGTTGCTATTGCCAGTGTATATAGACAAAATACAGAGGGGGAAGACGTAGAGAAAATTCAATATAAAATTGTTCTCTATTCTTTTATTAGAGTAGTGTTGGTTTTTGCATCGTTAATTGAGAAGACTTTCCGAGCTTGTGATTTTCTGTTGACCGATATTACAACCGATAGACGATTCCAATTTGTATTTGAAAATAGTATAGGGTTTGAAAAAATAGAAAGGGTCTTAGGGTTTTAGGATATAAGAAACTAATTAATAATTTTTTAATGTACTTACAAACTATTTAGTCATTTTAGTCATTTTAATCAAGGGTAATATAGGATTTTTAAAAGAAACTAATTTGGGGTATACATACCATTTTTTAAGGGTGCAAATATCGCTACTCTTATAAAAATCGTTGGGGGCTGGCCTGTTAAAAATTGTTGGGGCCTAGCCTGCTGGCCGGCCTACAGGTCTTGCCGTTTTTTTTATAAATAAAAATAATGATTAATAAATCTAAATAAGTAAATATCTAGTATATATCAATTGAATGAAGGGAGCCGATATTGACACTCATAAAACTTATTAGTACATCCATATTTTATTAAAATTTTAATTACAAAAATATTACAATAGAAATTTACCAATAAGGACAAGTTACTTTAATTAAAAATAAATCAAATACTATATACACTCATTAATTACACTCATATCTTCAACTATATTTCTTGATTTAAACCTTTCCAAAAAAAAAAAAAAAACTTATGATAAACCCTAATTAAACTCTAATTTTATTTCAAGTATCAAATTTTCTCATCATCTCATGATTATCATATTGTTTTTATCTTTTTTTTTTATGTATAATTATAAATTCTATTAAAAAAATAACATTTTTTTTTTAACTATAGCTATAAATATCAACAATTTTTTTTTTTTTTTTTAAGATAACCATAGATGTCAATAAGATTTTTATTTTTTTAAAATTTTTTTTTAAGACAGCTGTATAAATAAGAGAACTCCAAATTGAAAATCTTATTCCCTTTTATAAGGCTCCTACATTCGAGATATTTTCAATTGATTCCAAAAATAATATGATTTTTCTTACAAATTGGGTGTGATAATAATTTAAGAGTGTTTATAAATAATATGTATTAAAATAAATATATTTATTTCAACGAGAGTACTAATGGCATTATGATGGGTGCTTATAGTAATATTTAATTTTTAAATTTTAGACATAGGTGTACTAATAAGTTTTGTGGATGTCAATAGCCGTACCCTTGAATGAATTGATCGTTTATATATATATATATATATATATAATTTTTTTCCTATTTTATTTAATCGTTTGACTTTAATATTTATTCATCTTAAAATATTTGAAGTTAAAAATTTATTTATTATATTTATTTTAACTTATGTATTTTAGTTTTTAAGTTTAAAATTTATTCAAATTTTCCAAAAACAAAAAAGTTAAAAATTTATTTCTTATTTATTTAGTCTAATTAGTAATGAAATAAAATGTAAGAAATTGATTAAATTATAGTTTATTTATTTATTAAAATTATTCAAAGAATAAATAAAGTGATAAAGATGTAAGAATTAAGGAAGAGCTGAGTTTTATTTACTTAATGACATTTCAGTTTACATGATCTGTGATTGTCTCGTTAAAAACCTTATCAAGAAAAACCCAATGGGATAAAAACCTGGTAAGGGAAAAAGAGTGCAATCGAATTACAAAATTACAAATACATGTATAATTAAAAATTAAGTCGTCAATCCACCCGGTTATTGTCGAAACCAGAAGCATCTTCAAAGTATAAGTTGGAAAAACTTTGAATTTGTTCTTCATTCACCGGTTGATGATGTATCATCATCTCTTCATGCTCCCAATCATGAAGGCATGTTAATACCTTCACCATCTAAGGGGTCAAACAAGATCTTCGAGCTTCGATTATACATCCACTTGTGTTGAATGTCTGTTCTAAACAAACAGTAGACACGGGGATGACGAGTACGTCCCGTGTTAGTTGGGACAATACTATATTACTCTTGGTATGGTTCTTCCACCATAACAGCAGATCAAATTCTTGGAAGTCCCCTTGATGGGCTATGTCAAACCTAGTTTCAAAGTACGTGTTCAGTTCGCAATGTTGAGATGAACTGGAACCAAATCCGGATGAAGAGTCTTCCATGTTTAGGATTCTCATACTTTCTTCATCGATCGGATGTCCGGTTGTTCCCTCTGTTGCATGTTTCTCCCACTAAACCTGCACTTACAAAGACGATAAACTTCGAACACCTTGGAGTGTAGGTTAGTAAAATTTTGAGTAAGATCTAAATCCAAAGAACGACCAATAAACTGAGTAAAAGATTTTAAATTAGTTAATTTAGTCCTAGGATTTACTATTCAACCTAAGGCATAGAGTAAAGGAATGTCATACCAATATTTTTTGAATTTTTTTACCATCGCCTTAACTGCAGTTTTTAAAATGACATCATCTTTATAAAAGTGTAAAATTCCAGACATTTCTAATACTTGATGCAATGCAAGATGTGATGTGGGGTAATAGACCCCGGAAAGAAGTACAGTTGATTCGTAAAAAATATTTAAAATTTTACTAAAAACTTTTACCACATACCAATCCTTGTCACATATGGTTGGACCGTCCACTCGGACCATTTCCATATTATAATAACATGTAATTTCACTTGAATAATCAATAGCACTTTTCAACATTAAACAAGTGGAGTTCCACCTTACCAGCATATCTGTTTGGAATCTCCTGGGCTGTTTGTCAAAAGTTTGACAATATTTGGAAAAAAATTTCACTCTTTGATTAGAGTTACTGATATAGGAAATGACATCTCTGATGCGATCTATATGACCGCTTACAACTTTCAAACCTGATTTCATAATTAAATAAATGATGTGACATGCACACCGTTGGTGGAAGAGATGACCCCTACCTTGAGGGACATTGTTGGTTAAAAACAAGTTAATGAATGCATTATTTGATGATGCATTATCTAGTGTAAGGGAAATGATGCGTCCAGTTAGTCTAAAATCATTTAAAACTTCAAAAATAACATCAAAAATATTTTAAACGGTATGAGTGAAATCCATGGGACAAAAACCAAGAATTCTTTTTTGGATCTTCCAATCAGTATCTATATAGTGTTCTATGACACATAAATATTTCTGTGTGCGTTCCAAATATTGGAAGTTAGTGCAACAAAAACATTTAAACTCTATAATTAGGCAACTAATTTGACTCAGTTGGATTGAAAACATTTTAGTAAATCGCTTCTGGTGGTGTTTCTAAACACAGTTGAAAATTGGGGGTCAAATGCATTTTGGATAAATTTTTCAAAAAAAAAAAAAAAAAAAAAGACTGTCACAGAAACCAATCAGTTGATTGGTTTGTGCAATATAACGTGTCATGCATTCCCTATCATTTGCATCGTCATATCTCTAAGTGCTAACGGACCCATCTGGGTTCCATTGTATTTGTGTATATCTAGTAGTATCTACCTGACTGTGTTTAATCATTTATGCATTTCTATGCCTTCTCAAATATCATGTTCCTTTCTTAGTATCGGACAATATTTTCTCACAAAATTTACAACAAACCTTAGATAATACCTGACCGTCCAAGCCGATTATCAAGTTAAAAGTATCACATACCACAGTTTTTAATTTTCTGGTTCTAGATTTTGATGTCGTTGTCCCCGGTGTCAAGGCAGAAGGATCGATTAGTCCTTTAGTATCTTCCCCGACTTCCTCTTCTAGTGACGGAATAATAAAGTAATCATTGATCATGTTCAATCCATCTGAGAAATAAACAGAAATTTGAGTAGGATCCATTTCCTAGTTCCTACAAAATTAGACATAAATTTTAAAATTAAAAACTAAGCAATAAATATTAAAAATACTAAACATAAACATTAACATTAAGTAAAAACTAGGGTTTTTAGCAAAACTGCCCTATTTTAGGGATTGAATTGCAAATCTACCCTAAAATCCATATTAATTGCAAAAAAGCCCTAAAATGACCTCAATACCCTTTATCATAACTTCACCCCATTTACTAACTATATAAATTACATTTTACTAACCACCAACAAACAATTTACCAACCCTTAAAGAAAAACTAACAATTTACCAACAAACTCATCAAACCAACAACATTTAACCTTTTTTTTTTCCTCTACATCATCTTTCCTTTTCATACTTTAAGTTTTAAAAACATTGGGGAATGTCATATAAAATTGTTTGAAGGGGTAAGTATTACATTGTAAAATTATTTTTCCAACCTCCCAATTTTTTTTTTTTTTTTTAATAATTTGAATTAGGTTTAAAACCTATGAAAAAAAACCATCGAGTCGGCCTGACCCGATGATTTTTTTCCTCGAACCAAGGCTACCCGACATCGGGTCACCCTGACCCAATGGTTTTTCAAACCTGATTAAAACCATCAGGTCATGGTGACCCGAGGAAAAAAAATCATCGGGTCAGACCGACCTGATGCTTTTTTCCTCGAGCCAAGGTGACCCAATAGAGAAAAACCATCGGGTCAGGATGACTCGATATTGGGCCACCCTGGTCCAAGGGAACAAATCATCGGGTGAGGCTGGCCTAATGGCTTTTTTCCTTAGACCATCGGGTCAGGGTGACCCGATAGATTTACTCATAGGTTTGAAAAACTATCGGGTCAAGGTGACCCGATGTCAGGCCACCCTGGTCCAAGGTAAAAAAAACATCGGGTCAGGCCGACCCGATGTCGGGCCACCCAACCTGATTATGTTTTTCATATCTCCAATTTTTTTTTTATATAGATTTTTTCTTATCCATTTATGTTCTTTGAAATAATGAATATTTTAATGATGGGTAATATTTGTTGAATTATTTTTCAGGATTGACGATGAAAAATGTGCATTTGGTTTTGAATTGGGGTGTAGAATGGAAAAATCATCATGGTGAGTATTGGTATGAAGGTCGAAGAGTGAAGGCATTTGCCTTTTCAAGGGATTCAAATTATGATCAATTGTTAGATAATGTGTACAATGTCACCGGAATTGATAGAGATCATTATCGGGTTAGTATGACGACTCTTCCACAAACTTTTTGTCCTAGCATGCCAATTGAGATTGTTGATGATGAGAACGTTGCATTGTTGCTTCGTCGAGAGAATGTTGACCCATTAGTTTGCATCAGTGTTGAGGAAATTGGCCATGAATCTCCAGAAATGAAACATAAACCACCAGAGTCCTCTCACAACCTATACCATACAACTCCTCATCATGAATTTCATCATACACACAAAAGTAATATACATGGCAGTACTATGGATGAGTTTCAAAGGTCGGATGTACTTAACATGGCTACCCATTTGGATGATATTCGAGAGGGATTCACACCAATTGCCAACATTGATACATCTCCTCCTCGTCATTTCATTTTTCAAGATACGACGGGTAACCAACATATTCCTGAGCATGATAAAACAGAACCACAGTTTAATTCAATTGTGAGGGAGTTCCCAATCAGTATGACGAGCAGTTTGCCCATGTCCAAAGGCTTGTTCCACCTCCATGTGCATTTTATTCTATTAATTTTGGTGAAGTTGCACCCAGACTGGTTACTATTTATCTTTAAGTTGGTGAATTATTTCCAAGCAAGAAACAGCTCCAATCGTAATTAGGTAGTTATGCCCTTAACAACTGGTTCCAGATTAGGGTTTTGCAATCCGATACAACACGGTATCAAGTTCGATGCATTATTGAGGATTGCAATTGGCGATTGCGTGCGGCTAAGGTTAACAATTCATATTATTTTTAGATTAGAAAATTTGACAATCAATATACATGCTCAACAGAAGCACGATTTCCGCATCAAAGGCAAGCAAGCGCACGCGTTATAGAGGAACACATACAAGAGAAATTATGTGATCATCGTTTATACAAGCCCAAGAAAATTATACATGACATGCAAAGGGAGTTTAATATCTCTTGAAACTATCACAAATGGTACCGTGCTAGATATATTGCCTTAGAAGTTCAAGGAACACCGGTTGAGTCATACAGTATTTTGCCATTATACTTATACATGTTGGAGCAAGCAAATCCTGGGACTGTTACAGACCTCCACACAGATTCATCTAACAAGTTCATGTATATGTTCTTTTGCTTAAAAGTTTGTATATATCCCAATTACACCGGTCATTGCTATTGACGGGACGTTTTTGAAAGGTCCTCATAGTGGGGTCTTATTTGTTGCCGTGCATATGGATGACAATGATCAAATATTTCCTCTAGCTTTTGGTGTTGGTGATTCGGAGACAAATGAAGCTTGAGAATGGTTTTTAACTAGGTTGCATAAATCTATTGGCGAAGTTGATGATTTGGTTATCGTTTCCGATAAAAAAGGCAGTATCACTACCGGTGTAGAAAAAATGTTCCCAAATTCATTCCACGGTGCATGTACGGTACATTTAAAACGGAACATGGTTGGTCACTATGGTAGGAAAAGGCAATTAAACAGTACTTCCAATGGGTAGCTAGGGTGTATCAGAAAAGTCAATTCTTGCAGCGTATAGAACAACTGACAAATTCAAGATTGATAAATATTTAGCAACTAGATTCTAATAAGTTTAGAGTGAATTGGAATTCTGATTCAATTGAGTTTGGAATTCATATTTATTTGTGAGTATAAATTACAAATATTCAAGAGGTTGGTTTCAATTTACTTGTGGTGTATAGTTGCGTCGGTAAGAGGAGGCTACCAGAAGAAGACAAACGGCGACGATGAACGACCTCGATGGCGTTAAAGTTTGCAGGAAGAAAACGAACAGCTCGTTGACGATTCTTTGCGGCCGCGAAGTTCGGTAGCTTTATGAAGTCCGACAACTCACCAACGAAAGGTCACTGGAAACGGTGGGATTCGTTTGGGCATGAGATTTTTGAAGGTTAGGACAGAACACAGTGAAATTGGATATTTTTCAAATAAAGGGTAATAAGGTCATTTTAGGGCATTTTTGCCATTAATTTTGGTTTTAGGGTAGATTTGAAATCCAGCCCCTAAACTAGGGCATCTTTGCTAAAAACCCTAAAAACTATCCTAAAAATATTTAATATACTACCCATAAAATCATAAATAATAAAATTAAAAGCTAAGCAATTAATATTAAAAATACTAAACATAAATATTAGCATTAAGTAAAAACTATCCCATGAATATTTAATATACTAAACATAAAATCATAAATATTAAAATTAAAAGCTAAGCAATTAATATTAAAAATACTAAACATAAATATTAACATTAAGTAAAAACTATCCCATAAATATTTAATCTACTAAACATAAAATCATAAATATTAAAATTAAAAACTAAACAATTAATATTTAATATACTAAACATAAAATTGTAAATAATAAACTTAAAAGCTAAGCAATTAATATTAAAAATACTAAACATAAACATTAACATTAAGTAAAAACTATCCCATAAATATTTAATATACTAAACATAAAATTGTAAATATTAAAATTAAAAACAAAGCAATAAATATTAAAAATACTAAACATAAACATTAACATTAAGTAAAAACTATCCCATAAATATGTACTATACTAAACATAGAATCATAAATAATAAAATTAAAAACAAAGCAATAAATATTAAAAATACTAAACTTAAACATTAAGTAAAAACTATCCTATAAATATTTAATCTACTAAATATAAAATCATAAATATTAAAATTAAAAACTAAGCAATTAATATTTAATATACTAAACATAAAATCATAAATATTAAAATTAAAAGCTAAGCAATTAATATTAAAAATACTAAGCATAAATATTAACATTAAGTAAAAACTATCCCATAAATATTTAATCTACTAACCATAAAATCATAAATATTAAAATTAAAAACAAAACAATTAATATTTAATATACTAAACATAAAATGATAAATAATAAAATTAAAAGCTAAGCAATTAATATTAAAAATTCTAAACATAAACATTAACATTAAGTAAAAACTATCCCATAAATATTTAATATACCAAACATAAAATCATAAATATTAAAATTAAAAACTAAGAAATTAGTATTTAATATACTAAACATAAAATCATAAATAATAAAATTAAAAGCTAATCAATAAATATTAAAAATACTAAGCATAAATATTAACATTAAGTAAAAACTATCCCATAAAAATTTAATATGCTAAACATAAAATCATAAATATTAAAATTAAAAACTAAGAAATTAATATTTAATAGTTAATAAACTAAACATAAAATCATAAATAATAAAACTAACCTTTGTAGTTTGTAATTTGTAGAGAATGTGAGTATTGGAGTGTGTAGAGAGTTAAGAATAGAGAGAGTTAGAGAGTTAGAGTAGAGGGACTAGAGAGAGAGAGAGAGAGATTAGAGAATGAGAGATTGAGAGAAATTGAGAAAGTTAAAAATAGAGAGAGAGAGAGAGAGAGAGAGAGAGAGAGAGAGAGTTTGATTTCGATTTTGGAATTTTTGGGGTATTTATAGAATTTTAAAAAAGGAGTTTAAAATTGTAAATTTATTGAAATTAAAAAAAAGAAAAAAAGGCCTTATAGCCGTTGGCCCAATGGCCAAAAAAAAAAAAAAAAAATGAATTTTTGACCGTATGGTCAAAGAAGAATTTTTTTTTTTAAAAAAAAAGTAAAAGAAAAGAAAAGAAAAGAAAGGGCCAGTGGCCACAGGCCGGCTTGTCAGGCTGCGGGCTTCAGGTTTAATGGTCGGGCATGGGCCTGCTTCGTAGTCGGGCCTTGGCTTGGCCTGCTAGGCCCGGTCCATTTTGCCATCATTAGTAAACCTAATTAAATTATAAATAGACCCAATTTGACTATACCATATTAATCCAATTGCAAGTATATATCTAATCCAATTAATTATCTTCTTGATAAACTATCAAATGCTAGCAAATTTATTATGTAGAATTTATCTAGTTATAGCGATATAACTGCAAATTATATTAGAGTGATATAACTGCTTACAAATTATATTGGCTTATAAGGCTTTATTTGTCCAATTATTTTGACATTTTGACATTCTAAGGGTGAGATGGATGATGACTGAGCCATGCTAGCCTTATTTTCAGAGATGTTATTTTTAGAAGAAAATATTTCACATGTACATATTCAAAAATGTTTTATTAGTACTGCTAACGTCGCTTTTTGGTCAATCTAATCAACAACAACATGTAAGAAGATCAATGCCTGGATTAACCTACGAGCTGTGTCCAGGACACCTCACTGATACATGTGTGAATTAACAAGAATGTAACAGATAAAAGATAAGCGTAAAAACAATAAGGGACACCAAGATTTGTACAATATTGTGCTTATGGTGCCTTTCCTTTTCTTTGCTTGATACATGTGTTTATATAGGGATTAAGGTGCTGCCCTAGCCCTTAGCGTGTAAGCAAAGATCGTTATTAGGTGAGATCCTAGGAGGATTGTATCTAGGTGAGATTCTTGGTGAATTGAGTCTTCATACACTTATGGTGCAAGGATCTTCATTTCTTGTGGGAGTTGTCTTCTGAATCTTCACATTTATTGCTTGATTTATCAACTGCTGAATTATTTGTAATTGTCTTGCCTAATATAAGGCAAGATTTTGTGGAAGATATGTTGGAATCCAATTCTGCAATGATGTAAAGGATTCCTTCTATTTGCTTTGTATTGTAGTGAGTTCGCACTAACTTGCCATTTGGGGATTATCCGACAAACTAGTTTCATTGATGGGCGACTTGCCCTCTGATTCTTAGTTCGCAGCTACCATATGTGGCTTGTCGAGTTGACTTGGCTTGATGTCGTGGCAATTTGATTTTATTAATTTTGGGCTCTATGCTGACGTGCCAAGCCGAATAAAATTATCCCAAACAATACCCCAAAATCCGTGATGAGGGCTATTAGAGAGTTGCCCATTTTGGCGAGCTGGCAGCTATCCGAAGTGGATTTGTTAAGATCTTGCATTTAATGTTGCATTAATGGGTTGTCTCACTTTCAAAAATCTAGATAACTATACCTTAAATATTGGCCTTTCAAAACATTCGAACGACTCAATGATGGGACATAAATGAGGGGTTGTTTCGCTTTGTTTCATCTCTCATCATGATGTGTGCACATCTATGATTGGTGGGGAAGTTACCCTTCGTATTTTGTGCCACTTCTTTCCTTAACAAGTAAGCTTCTCAAAATTACATGTCCCTTGGTTTTTCTATTTCCTTAAACCCTATAAATACTAGTACCCTATTTGCTTGCTTCATCACATTCGAGTTTCTGCTATTATCTTTTCTTGACCTACATCTACAATTTCTTTGTTTCTTCTTTTTCTTTATAAATCTTTATAATGGCTAGTTCAAGAGTTTCAAGGTTAGACCCTCAACTAGTAGTAGAGCCTGATTCTCATAGAGTTTTTTTAGAGCTATAATACATTTTTCTCCCGACTCTCCTTGTCAGTTCGATTGCGAGCTCAATAGGGTAAAGAATAATGATGACTTGACCTTTTACATTGACCACTTTGAGTTCCTGGTGGCGGTTGAACTACTTCTCTCCAAAGCTCGGGTGGTATGGAACCTTCCCCAAAATGCAGTGGCCATTTATGGCACCCTATTTTGCTGTGGAGTTACTATGCCTCTTCAGCCTTTCGTCTCTCGTATCTTAAGGTAGGTGAGGCTCTCGCCCTACCAACTAACGTCGACATGCTATCGTATCTTAATATGCATATGCGTTATATAGAGGTCGAATGGTTTACCACCCCCTACTTTCGTGAATTTTTGGGCTTCTAAATGGTGCAATCTTTTAAGTGTAGAGCTTATAGCCTTGTCCCAACCCTTGAGGACGACAGGCTAGTGGGCATCCAGGCTTTGGGGCTGTTTGAGTGTGATTCTTCTAGGAAGAGAGGGGGTGAGCTTATCTAGGGGCTTCCTTCAGCATCGACCACTAGAATGAGCGGGTGGTTCTTTGTGAGAGGCGATTAGAGATGTGTCATGGTCATGGATCCTAGCTCTGTACAAAATTCTACCCATGTACCTCGACACTTTCCATACCCTCGTCCTCTTAGAGACGTGACTTATTACCTAATTATGATGGAGGAGGGGCACATCTCCCGGATCTTGGATTCTTCATGGTGGAAGATATGTTATTTGAACTTGTTCATCAAGGGAGGATGCTTGACCTGGATATTTTCCCCAAATACTCTGATGGTAAAACTTGCAGTAAGTCTTCCTTTATTCATTAGTCTTGCATCTTTGCATATGGCTTAATTTTAACTCTTAGCATCCTTTATGTTGTTCAGTATGCGAAGCTAATACTGTATATAATTCGCGAGCCAATCAAATAAGGCTCAGGTCGAGGCAATCTCAAAGTGCCCTTATTGATAGTTCATCTCTTCCCTTTTCTCCTCAGCAGCCCATTCGTTGTAGGCACAGTACGACCTCGTTAGATCCTTCTCTTGACCTATCCGCTAGGAAAGGGAAATGTGTTGCTGATGAGCTCTCTCGCCTTGTGGTCAAGAGGGAGCATTCGTCGGGGCTTGTTCCCAAAAAAACACATCAGGTGAGGTGCTTGCCTGATTTCTTCAGATGAGGAAGAAGAAGAGGTTCTTTGGCTAGGAGGTTGAGGGGGCAACGACTCCTACTACTTCGATTGTTGGGGAAGGGGTTTCTTCTGTCATTCCTAAGAAAACTTCTAGGGTCGCAACATGTCTAACTGGTCCTGTCCCTCAAGTTCCTATCCCAGGGTCTCGAGTTCTGCACCATATTCTACTGAAGAGGTGCTCCTTGCAATGATCAATGAGTCAACCTTCTTTAGAGCTCTTTCAAAATTTCAAAATCTTATTGGGGGGGGGGCTCTTAAGACAACAGATATAAGGCATACTTCAAGACAACAGATATAAGGCATACTTCAATTTTGTCACATCCGTAAGTTGGCGTCTTTTAATGCTACCTTTTAAAAAAAAAATTTATTCTTTATGTGTTTATATGGCTTTTTTCAATTGTTCAGATGTTCTCAGAGGTGAAATCAACTGAGGCTTAAAGGGCCACCTTGGCTGCTCAGCTTGTAGAGTTCAAGAGAGAGAGTTGCTTGCCTATAAGGTGGCAAAGTTACATTAGAGGAGTAGCTCACCACTGTTACTGTTGCCTTGGCTACTGTTAAGTGGGAAACAGCATTTAAGGACCAGGCCTTGGCCGCTACTGTAAGTTTCGCATCGAAAAAGAGATCAAAAATAGTTTGATAAGAACAACAGGTTTTAAAATTTTATTATCTTTTGGAACCTTTTGTATACACGAATATGAGGAAGAGATTTGTTTTCATATCTTTGAAGAGCACTCCTTTATTTTCTTTTCAATCTTTCACCACTAAGCCTTCCGAACTATGTCCCGCGATCTAGCAACTATGTGTGTGGGCACGTCATGGATTCTGGGAATAGTTGAATAGAGGCTTGAGAGATTCAGAAGACAACACCTTGTCTCATCTAGTGAATTCGGCCAACTTATGAGCAAAGCAAAAAAAAAAAAAAAAAAATCTTTTTCTTTTTCCTCTTGCTATTGCTGCACCACCTTAGTCTCTATAAGGTTTCAGTTTGTTTATTTTTCCTAATAAGTATATCTTATATACTATGATCCTAGGGTTTAGTAAAACCAAGTTAAAATAGGATTCTAAATCCTTTTTAATTCGGTCACTACTAGGGTTTGAACCTTTGACCTCATTAGAGTAAATAAAAATAATCACCTATTATTTTATTCTTTTACTATAAGTGCCTCACTTTTTAATTGGCTAATTTCGGTGACAAAATCACAATGAGGTTTAATCTTGTAAGGGTAGTTTAGAATTGAAGAAATTCTACTCAAATTCTTAAGGACCTCATTGTGGATTTCAAGAGCTTCATGGAATGTAGCTACTAGGGATGGCCAATGGGGAAATGGGGATGGATATAGGTCCCCCCCATCCCCATCCCCAATTTCCAAACCCTCCCCAATCCCCCCCCCCCCCCATTTCCCCATTTGGGGAAAATGGGGATGGGGTAGATTTGGGGGGAGGTCTCCCCACCCCCATCCCCATTTCCCCGTTTTCCCTATTTTTCCCCGTTTTTCCCCAATTCCCCATTTCCCCCGGATCCCCCATTTCCCCATTCCCCCATTTTGCCTATATAAGTTAGGTTTTAAGTTATAAATATGTATTTATAGTTAGTAAAATAGAAATAATAGAAATAATAAAAATATAAAATAAATATATATTAATATATTATATCATATTATATTATATTATATATTTGGGGGAAATGGGGAAATGGGGATGGGGGCAGCTTCCCCCATCCCCATCCCCATCCCCATTTCAATTTGGGGATAAAATTCATCCCCATCCCCACCCCCCCTTATATATTAATATATTATATCATATTATATTATATTATATATTTGGGGGAAATGGGGAAATGGGGATGGGGGCAGCTTCCCCCATCCCCATCCCCATCCCCATTTCAATTTGGGGATAAAATTCATCCCCATCCCCACCCCCCCCCCCCCCCCATTTCCCCATTTTTCCCCAAAAAAAAAATCCCCAAATGGGGATGGGGGAGCGGGGATTTGGGGCCCCGGGGGAAAATGGCCATCCCTAGTAGCTACTTGATCTTGACTTCTTTATTTGAAGAGATTTAGGTTGCACACACTCACTTAAAATGGTTGCATATGTGTGCTTTGCCTTTGTGTGTATTTTCTTCACATGTCACATTTCACTTGTACATTGTACACAAAGGTCGCCATTTGTGTAGGTCACCATTTGTTGGGTCGCCATGGCGACAGAATGATTTTTTACTTGAAAAATCAATCAGGTGTGAGGTCGCCATGAAAGGTCGCCATGAGACAAATGGTGACATAGAAGGTTTTTTGTGTGTTGCATCAGAGGTCGCCATTTGCAAATGGCGACCGCAAACTACGACCAAACTGCGACCTAGAAGAAAAGCTGAGGTCGTCATTTGGTTGCCATTTGCAAATGGCGACCGCAAACTGCAACCTAGAAGAAAAGCTGACAAATGGCGACCTCTGATGTTTGTCCATAAAACAACATCATTTTGATTGCATCTCTTTATATATGTTGCCTTGTCTTCTAAAACACTTTGTAGAGCAAAAATTACATCTTTTTGAGAGCTTCTAAGTTGCTTCTAAGCTAAGGTATCAAGAACACTCTTTTATCACTCCAAACATCAAAACCCATCATTCTTGTATGCTTCATTCATCATCTAGCATGTTCTAGTTTGATTCTCATAGGGTTTTCATACTTGCTCACATGACTTGTAGTTAGAACATCTTTGCATCACTTCACATGTTTCTTTTTCTACAAGATTGCTCTTTTATTACTTGACTAGTTTCAAGATTGCTCTTTTATGACTTGAATTAGTTTCAAGATTGTGTTATTGTGTTTTGTGAGTTGTATTGTGGTAGATATTGCATATAGGACTTTGTTTGTCTATTTTGTTATGTTATATGCATGCCACTTAGTAAAATGATATCTAGGAATGTCTAACATGTTCATCCTTGCCTAGATAAGCTAAAATGTCTAACCTTGCATTTTGAGCATCTTGAATATTGCACATATTCACACTAGGTTGTTTTATCTCTTCAATTAGAGTCAAGTCTTGTATTTACCTTTTGGTAGTTTGCAAGCATGAACTAGATTCACTTCTAAAGGCTCGTGGGTAGCAAAGACGGATTAGTAATCTTAGGTGTGATGCGGTCAACCTAGATTGTAATCATATTTGCAAGTAGTGGATTGAGGTTCTAGTGTGGCGCACAAAACAACCCGTGGTTTTTCCCCATGTGGGTTTCCACGTAAAAATCATGTGTTATTTACTTTCCGCATTCTCTATACTTGATTTTATTTGTTGACTAGTTGGGGTTGTGTTTGTAATCTTGATTAATCTCGAAAATTGGTAAAAATGGATTAAAATCTATTCACCCCCCTCTAGATTATATTAGGACTCGTTAATATTTATTTTCAATTGGTATCAGAGCGGGTTCCTTAACATAATTAGGAGATCCCTTGCTCTTGTTAGAGTCTTTTGCATTTGTTTGCATTTTGTTTGTGTGTTTTGCTTATTTGTGTGCATTCATATCATTTTCACCCAAACACTATGAGTGGAAATGAAATTGGAGGCGAGGGTGACTCAAGCACAAGACCTCTTTTGCTTACCGGCGTCAACTACGCATCATGGAAGGACAAAATGGAAGCATATGTGTGCCAAATTCATGACCGGGCATGGATGGCGATTGAAGATGGGTATACACCACCTATGATGACTCCTACGGGAGGTGGAGAAGAAGTTCCCAAGCCAAAGGCACAATGGACACCCCAAGAGTTTGAGGCTTCAAAATGGAACAACAAGGCCATGCATGCTATCCTATGTGCCATGGATGACAACCAATACAAAATCATCCAAACTACAAGGATAGCAAAGGAAGCTTGGGATATATTGGAGACGGCTCATGAAGGAACCGAGGTGGTAAAGGACTCCAAGCTTCAAGTTCTCCAAACACAATTTGAGACCATAAGGATGGAGGAGGATGAGTGCTTCAATGACTTCCAAGTGAAGCTTATGGATATAGTGAACCAAAGTCACCAACTTGGTGATCCCTACTCGGATAGAAGAATCAAGCAAAAGATCATGAGATCGCTTCCCGAGAGGTTTGAATCTAAGGTGACGGCGTTAGAAGAGAATAGTGATTACTCAAAGATGAAGCCAAGTGAAGTTATTGGAAGGCTTTTGGCCTATGAATCTAGGAAGGGTCTTACATCTACACCTCCAAAGAAGCAAAAGAGTCTTGCCTTGAAAAGCATCAAGGTAGAAAAGGATGAAGAAGACTCGGATGAAGAAATTGCTTTGATGGCAAAGAAGTTCAAGCAATTTATCAGGTTTGAAAAGAAAGGGTTTGGCTCCAAGGGAAAGTTTGTGAAAAAGAAGGCTCCCTTCAAGAAAATGGAGCAAACTCAAGAGAAGGACCACAAGAAGGGTGTCCAGTGCTATGAGTGTAGTGGCTTTGGACACATTGCTCCCGAATGTGCTAACTTGAAGAAGAAGAGAGGAAAAGCTATGGTGGTGACGTGGAGTGATAGTGATGACCTAGAAGAGGAAGATAAGTCTTCGGATGATGATGAAGACCAAGTTGCCAACTTCATTGCTTTCTCATCTTCTCACAATAGCAATGAGGTTGTGAGTGACAAAGAAGAAGAGGAGGACAAGAAAGAAGAAAGTGACTCAAATGGTGAAATCAACTCTTCTAGCTCAAATTTTGAGTTTGATGAAGAAATGGACTATGATGACTTCATGAGATTCTTTCATAACTCAAGATCAAAGAAGAAGAAGGAAATTCAAAAGTTGAAAGAGGAGAAGCTTGAATTGACTTCCAAGGTAACTCATTTGAGCAAGGAAATGAGTAAAGCTAAAGAGATGGAAGAAGGTTTAAAGATGGAGCTAGTCTTGGCCAAGAAGAATGAAGAAAGCTTGAGGAAAGAGCTCATAGAAGCAAGAGGGTTGATTGGTAAGATGACTTCTGGAACCGAGAAGCTTGACAAGATGCTTTCTTGTGGGAAGAGTCCTTGTGACAAAAAAGGGTTAGGATATGTGGAAGAAATGGAAGCCACACCTTTGAAGAAGACAACTTTTGTTAAGAGCAAAGAAGTTGAAAGTGTTCAAACCCCACAACAATCAACTAAGTGGGTTGAAGTTAGTGAATCCTCCAAGCAAGCACAAGCAAGGATTCCAACAAGAGCTCCACCACAAGCTAGAGCTCCTTAAGCTAGACCCCCACAACCAAGACCTCTACAAGAAAGAGCTCCACCACAACCAAGACCTCCACAACAAAGGATCCTACAAGCTCAACATGGGGTCTTTCATGCTCAACCGAGGAGACATGTCAACCTTGCTCAACAACAAAGGAGAGAGTTGCCTCAACACCCAAGAACAACTCAAAATAGAAGGAGGCCACAAATGCTTGCACAAGGCTATGATATGAATCCTTATTTCTCTCCTACTTGCCATTTTTGTAGAATTGAAGGCCACATAAGGCCTAATTGTTTTAAGTATATTAAATTTTGTAGAAGAGAAAGCATGATTGAGAAAAATATGCTTAGAAGAGCCACATTGCATGCTCCTAGAAATTTAGAAATAATGGACCCATGGCTCCTAGGAATAACTATGTTTCACCTAGGTTGAATAGAAATGATGAATACTATTGCTATGTGGCCCAAGTTGCCTTGAAAGCCAATGTCTTTAACACTTGGTACCTTGATAGTGGGTGTTCTAGGCACATGACCGGAAACAAGAGTTTTTTCAAAACTCTTGTAATGGAGGATGGTGGATTTGTCACCTTTGATGATGGGTCTAAGAAAAAGGTTATAGGGAAATGTAATATATCTATTCCCGGTTTGCCCTCCTTGCCCAATGCTCTTTATGTAGATAGCTTACAAACAAATCTTATTAACATATCACACTTGAGTGATGAAGGGCTTTCGGTTATGTTTGGCAAAATTGATTGCTCTATTCTTAAAGAAAATGGACAAGTTTTGTTGAAAGGCAAGAGATCAAGTGACAATTGTTATTGTCTTGAGTCAAATCTCATCTTTTGTAACTTGTCTACTAGTGAGCAAGTTGAAGTGTGGCACCAAAGACTTGACCATATGAACTATAGGGACTTGAAAGTCCTTGATAGATTGAATGTTGTTAGAGGCCTTCCCAAGCTTAGGAAAAAGTTTGAGGGTGTTTGTGGACCTTGCCAACAAGGCAAGCAAACCAAGAGTGTCCACAAGAAAGGCAAATACCTTTCCACCAAAGAACCCTTGGAGCTTCTCCATATGGACCTTATGGGTCCCATTCAAACCGAAAGCTTAGGTGGTAGAAGGTACATACTTGTGGTTGTTGATGACTTCTCTAGGTTTACATGGACTTACTTCCTTAGGGAAAAGTCTGAAGCCTTTGAGAAATTTAAAATGCTTTGTGTCAAAATTCAAAATGAGAAAACCTCTCACATTAAAAGTATTAAGAAAGTTAGAAGTGATCATGGGAAAGAGTTTGAAAATGCTAGCTTTGAGAATTTTTGTAATAGCTTAGGCATTTCCCATGAATTTTCGGCCCCTATGACTCCTCAACAAAATAGTGTTGTTGAGAGGAAGAATAGAGTCCTACAAGAGATGGCCCGTGTGATGTTGCTTAGCAACAAAGTCCCTAGAAATCTTTGGGCCGAAGCCATTAATACGGCTTGCTACATAGGGAATAGAGTATTCCTTAGGCCCGGGACTAAACAAACATCCTATGAGTTATGGAAGGGTAGAAAACCTAATGTGAGCTACTTCCACATCTTTGGAAGCAAGTGCTATATACTTAATGACCGTGATCAACTTGGCAAGTTTGATGCCAAGAGTGATGAGGGTATTTTTATTGGATATGCACTTAATAGCAAGGCCTATAGAGTTTTTAATCTAAAGACTCGAAGTGTGATGGAATCATCAAATGTTGTCTTTGATGATTGTAGGCCTAAACATGATGACCATGAGGAGGATGTTTGTGAGAGTGATGACCTTCCTTTGAAGGAATGTGGTGAGACTTTAAGTGGTGTGAAGTCAAACCAAGATGAAGAGGATGATTTGCCTCTTAATAGAGTTCCTCCTTTGGACTCTAATGAACCCGCTCATTGGGTTAGGAAATGATCGAACCAAAATTGGTATGATTTTATCCCTCATTTCCTTCTCCTTTTGTTTGATTCTTGGGCATTATTCTGTGATTTAATGATGTAAATTAAGTATTTTCAGGAATTTACAGAGTTCAAGGACATTAGAGTAATTTTGGTCATTTGGGGGCAAAAGTGTGATATTTGAGGAAAGATTGCAATTATTGTAATTCTAGAAGAATATAGGGGACCAAAGTGCAAATTGCCACTCAAATCAGCCACGCAGACAGCATATGAAACGCTGCGTTTCACTAAATGAAGAGCCAAGCTTGGCTCTAAGCACACCCCAGCCCAGAAATGAATGCACCCCAAGAGCCTCAAAACGGTGCGTTTTATAAGCAGACCAAGCGTTGGCCCAATGTGAGCAGCCCATCTCTCTTTGCAAAGTCCAGCAGCCCTTTCTTAATGCAATTGGGCCTACTATACACACCCATGCACAAGCCCAATCCCTTGTCAAAAGCAAGTCAATCCTTGCTAAGCACACTCTCTGACCTTGCTAATTGAGCCCCTAAAAAGTCCAAAAATTCAAGACTGTGTGCACCCGGCCCAATTGCTAATTGTCCCCCATAATCTTCAACCTTTCCTCTTCTCCTTCCTCACGAGCAGGCCATCCATGGCCCCAAACCCTAACCCTTTTTGCGGCGCCGAAAAGTGGCCAAAACCGGCCTACCTCCGGCCAATTTCGGTGCCAAAATGACGGCGAGATCAGCGGTAGCTTTATCGTTCCCTTTCTGAGCTCCCAATCGACCGATTTCGGCCACCCAAAATGCCACCAAAAATCACGCCATTCTCCCCATTTTGCCCCTAGGTCGCCATTTGTCATTTCAAGGTCGCCATGGCGACAGGGGATGATTTTCCACACCTGATTGCTTCGCTATTTTGTCGTCCTTTGGTCGCCATTGATGCAAACCGCAACCTCATTGTTGTGCTGCTTTGATTGGTGAAATTTGGCTGGTAAATTACAGAAAGGCCCCCTAGAGGGGCCAAAATGGTAATTTGACAAGTACATGGGGTGTTTTGGTAATTTTACCATCCGTGACCTAATTCAAAAATACTATAAATTCATCCCTCTTTTCAATTTGAATATCAAGTCTTACTAAGCCTATTCTCTCCTACCAATCTCCCTTTCCTCCATTAATCATCTCTCAAACTCCTCCATTTCTATACTTGGACTTATCTTTTCCATCCAAAACCTCACACCAAATCTTGATTACTTCCCTAGACCATTCCTTCCCTACCATTTTCTCCATCACAAATCCTTTGTCACTCACCATAAGCCATCCACCTATCTAGACACATCCTCCTCTTCAATTCTTTGCATCTAAGAGCATCAAAGGGGAACAAGGATCAAGCACTAAAGAAGGTGGCCCAATGGTGATTTCCTTACCATTTACTTGTTTCTATTTGATTGCTACTATGTGTAATTAAACCCCTAATCTAGGGGATTGATTTGATAAACATTTGGTTTTGGGTTTTTGCTTAAGCTTTGTAATGAATCTCTATATGTTTTCTATTTATTAATTCATTAGATTCTATTCATTATGTGATTGACTTGTATACCCACTTGTTAATTACAATCTTGTTTAGAATAACATGTTATATAATCACTCTTGGATTGACACACTTGAGTGATTAAGAACCCAATAAATAGGATAGATTAGTGGAGGGTATATCAACCACATTAATCTAAACCTAAATTGGTTAACATGTAGAGATTGGTCCTTAAAGTGGCTTAAAAAGCAATGCTCATACCTACTTGCTAATCAATCAATTCCCTAGCATCAACATTAATTGTTTTCATCCATTTTTCTTATCAAGATTGTGAGTCTTCTATTTTTCATATCACCATATTTTTAGTTAGGTTAATTTTGTATGTATGTTTGATGGTTTGACAAACCATACACTCATTCATCATTTATGATTTATTTTATTGTTTCTAGATTAGCTAATTAAATCAACATATTTCTCTAATTCCCTGTGGAACGAATTCTAAGCTTACCACAATACTCATTTTTAAAACTTAAAATATATTGCGTAAAGATTCATTTTATAACATTCTTTTGGTAATTCGCAATTTGGTAACGACACAAAAAGCGAGTCATTAGGAAACTCCATGATAAGGATGATATCATTGGAGAAGTTAGAGAGGGTGTTAGGATTAGACGTCAAATAACTAATCAAATTAGCTACACTTGTTACACCTCTCAAATAGAACCCAAAAAGGTGGATGAGGCCTTGAATGATGAATATTGGGTTCTTGCCATGCAAGAAGAGCTAAACCAATTTGAGAGAAATGAGGTTTGGACACTTGTTCCTAGACCTAAAAACACCAATGTCATAGGCACTAAATGGGTGTTTAGGAACAAATCCGATGAGGATGGCAACATTGTGCGAAACAAGGCAAGGCTTGTTGCACAAGGGTACTCTCAAATTGAGGGTATTGACTTTGAGGAGACTTTTGCTCCCGTTGCCCGCTTAGAGTCCATTAGGCTTCTCTTGTCCATTTCTTGTGTGTACAAGTTCAAATTACACCAAATGGATGTAAAGAGTGTCTTCCTCAATGGCTTCTTGTATAAGGAAGTGTTTGTTGAGCAACCCAAGGGGTTTGTGGATCCACACCACCCCTCTTATGTCTATCGCCTCAAGAAGGCCTTATACGGTTTAAAACAAGCACCGAGGGCTTGGTATGAGCGTCTCACTCTCTATCTTGTTGACAATGGCTACTCTAGGGGTAGTGTTGACAAGACCTTATTCATCAAGTGCACTAAAGATGAGCTATTCATAGCTCAAATTTATGTTGATGACATTGTTTTTGGTTCCACCAACAACTTGAAAGTTCAACAATTTGTTGATGTCATGTCTCATGAGTTTGAGATGAGCATGGTTGGTGAACTAAATTACTTCCTAGGCTTGCAAATTAAGCAAATGCATGATAGAATCTTTATATCCCAAGCTAAATATGCCAAGAGCCTAGTGAAGAAGTTTGGCCTTGAGAATGCCAAACATTGTGACACACCCATGAGCACCACCTTGAAACTAAGCAAAGATGCTAGTGGAAAAGATGTGGAGCAAAGTCTATATCATGGCATGATAGGAAGCTTGCTTTACTTGACCACAAGTAGGCCCGATATAGCATTTAATGTGGGTGTGTGTGCTAGGTACCAAACCAATCCCAAGGAATCTCACCTTGTTGCGGTAAAGAGGATCATTCGGTTTGTGAATGGTACCTCAAACCATGGGATTTGGTACTCATTTGACACTAATCCTAGTCTTGTTGGATTTAGTGATGCCGATTGGGCGAAAAATTGTGATGATAGGAAAAGTACATCGGGCAGTTGCTTTTTCCTAGGAAACAATTTGGTTTCTTGGTTTTGTAAGAAACAAAACTCAATTTCTCTATCCACGGTCGAGGCGGAATACATTGCCGCTGGTAGTGCTTGTACTCAATTGATATGGATGAAACAAATGCTAGCCGATTATGGCTTGGAGCAAGGTACTCTCACTTTATTTTGCGATAAGATGAGTGCCATAAACATTTCAAAAAATCCCGTCCAACATTCTAGAACTAAGCACATTGACATAAGACATCACTTCATAAGAGAGCTAGTTAAGAGTAAAACCATTGCATTGGAACATGTGGGAATAAATGACCAACTAGCGGATTTGTTCACAAAGCCCTTAGACACTCTTAGATTTGGGAACCTTAGCAAGTCTATTGGGATTTGTCACTTGGGTTGAAGTGGTATGTCTTGACTCCATATGGGGAGCTCAAGCAAAGAGAGCAAAGTTACATGATCATGCATTGTGTTACATTGAAATATTTTATCCCTCTTATTTAATTGCTTGAGATGATTGGTTGTACTTGCTTATATGTTTTTTTTTTTTAATAAGTGTGATTCATTGCCTTGCTTGCAATCCATGTCATATTTATGCTCAAACATGTATTTTTGGAATAGGAAATGTACTTTTGAAGTACTTGATGAATGACCTTTAATTGATTCCTATGACATGATGATTCTTTTTGTTGACATGCTTAAGTGAAAAGTATGATATGCTTAATTGCTTTATCTTGAATGGAAAATATGTGTACAAAAGCAAACTTTGAGACTTCAATCAATAAGGATTTTTATATCCATAGTCTCTCCCTCTTTATTTGTAGAACAAGACTACTATCATATGGGAATCTCACCCGAAAAAATCAAATAAGGTGCAAAGTCGCCCATGTCTTGTTTTGCTTATAAAGTTGGATATAGTTGCTTGTTAAAATTTGAAATGTTTAAACTCTATATCCTTATCTTTTTCCATGAAAAGGGTGAAATTAGTTTGAATTCCGTTAGGAAACCCTTGTTGTTTGCTTTGCCAAATACCATTGCTTTTGTGCTTGAATGCAACATGTCTTGCATGCAAAGCATACTTGTCACACAATTTTATCATAATAAAACTCCTTGAATCTCTCTTACTTAATTGAGTTGCATAAAATTGCTCATATGATTATGCATATGTTTTTGTGCTACAAGCTCTCATTGCTAAATGCTTACCTATTAGGGGAGACTCCCTTTGCCTATCTCATGACAAAAAGGGGGAGTAAGATTGGGGAGAAATTTTATTTTTGGCATTGCATTTAGGGGGAGTTGATGCATTTAAAGGGAGTTGCATTGCATGATTGCATTGTATTTCTCTTTAGCAATTGTTTTCTTTTGATCAAGCACCTCTCACACACTTGTTCTTGTAAGGTATATTTCTTGTTGATTGTGTGTAGGATGGAATTTTCTACAAGCTTGGAAATGACTTGAAGATATTCAAGACTTAGACCAGGGCTTAATTGTAATGTAGAAAATTTTTGTTGACCAACTTTTTTGTTTTTGTGAGGTTGCTTGTGAGTGATGATTTTGTCACGAAATAGCCAAAGGGGGAGATTGTAAGTGCCTTAATTTTTAATTGGCTAATTTCGGTGACAAAATCACAATGGAGTTTAATCTTATAAGGGTAGTTTAGAATTGAAGAAATTCTACTCAAATGCTTAAAGACCTCATTGTGGATTTCAAGAGCTTCATGGAAGGTAGCTACTTGATCTTGACTTCTTTATTTGAAGAGATTTAGGTTGCACACACTCACTGAAAATGGTTGCATATGTGTGCTTTGCCTTTGTGTGTATTTTCTTCACATGTCACATTTCACTTGCACATTGTACACAAAGGTCGCCATTTGTGTAGGTCGCCATTTGTTGGGTCACCATGGCGACAGAATGATTTTTTACTTGAAAAATCAATCAGGTGTGAGGTCGCCATGAAAGGTCGCCATGAGACAAATGGCGACATAGAAGGTTTTTTATGTGTTGCGTCAAAGGTCGCCATTTGCAAATGGCGACCGCAAACTGCGACCTAGAAGAAAAGCTGAGGTCGCCATTTGGTCCGCCATTTGACAAATGGCGACCTCTGATGTTTGTCCATAAAACAACATCATTTTGATTGCATCTCTTTATATATGTTGCCTTTTCTTCTAAAACACTTTGTAGAGCAAAAATTACATCTTTTTGAGAGCTTCTAAGTTGCTTCTAAGCTAAGGTATCAAGAACACTCTTTTATCACTCCAAACATCAAAACCCATCATTCTTGTATACTTCATTCATCATCTAGCATGTTCTAGTTTGATTCTCATAGGGTTTTCATACTTGCTCACATGACTTATAGTTAGAACATCTTTGCATCACTTCACATGTTTCTTTTTCTACAAGATTGCTCTTTTATTACTTAACTAGTTTCAAGATTGCTCTTTTATGACTTGAATTAGTTTCAAGATTGTGTTATTGTGTTTTGTGAGTTGTATTGTGGTAGATATTGCATATAGGACTTTGTTTGTCTATTTTGTTATGTTATATGCATGCCACTTAGTAAAATGATATCTAGGAATATCTAACATGTTCATCCTTGCCTAGATAAGCTAAAATGTTTAACCTTGCATTTTGAGCATCTTGAGCATCTTGAATATTGCACATATTCACACTAGGTTGTTTTATCTCTTCAATTAGAGTCAAGTCTTGTATTTACCTTTTGGTAGTTTGCAAGCATGAACTAGATTCACTTCTAAAGGCTCGTGGGTAGCAAAGACGGATTAGTAATCTTATGTGTGATGCGGTCAACCTAGATTGTAATCATATTTGCAAGTAGTGGATTGAGGTTCTAGTGTGGCACACAAAACAACCCGTGGTTTTTCCCCGTGTGAGTTTCCATGTAAAAATCATGTGTTATTTACTTTCCGCATTCTCTACACTTGATTTTATTTGTTGACTAGTTGGGGTTGTGTTTGTAATCTTGATTAATCTCGAAAATTGGTAAAAAGGGATTAAAATCTATTCACCCCCCCTCTAGATTATATTAGGACTCGTTAATATTTATTTTCATTTACTTTTGTCAATGTTCGAACTTGAAACCTCCATACAACAATTAATAATTCTTAATTATTAATATGTCAATTAAATAATCATATTATTTAATAATATTCAATTCATCAATTAAATAATATATTAATTAAATAATCACATCATTTAATTAATTCCCAAAATATATTTAAGTTACTTTTGTAACACAATTAATTGGACCATCCAATTCTCCGTGAACCTTGTTACTATCAATCATTAAGGCGACCTAATGAACCCATAGTTTTGAGCGCCAATAATACTTATAAAAATTAATTAAACTCTTTAATTAATATTTCACTTTTATTAACCTCGAAGTTATTCCACTATAAACCCAAGGTTGTACTCTCTTAGCTGTAGATGTTTTACACAACCAAATAATCAGTGTCCATCGATATAACTATTACATATGGTATGATCCTCCACAAATAGTTTATAATTAGAGCTAGGTCATAAAGTCTGTTATACCTCTCTAATTATATCTTTTCCTTTAAGTACCATTGATTTTCTAATGAATGATTATATTCTTCATTCCTTTACGGAAGAAGGAGAGCGCTCTTAATCGTTCAAGTCTCGAATCAACTTTTAAGGGAACTACTCATCTACTTTTAGCATGAAGGAGTGGATTCTTTTATTGTGTGCATACCATCCTAGCCACAAGCCAAACCGTGATTCCAAAATACAGAGTTATTGATCAGGAATACTACTCCAATCTCACCCATGGTATTTCAAGAAACACGATCTAACTCAAAAAAGTCAATAAGACACTCAGGATTTAGATCACCCATATATAGCCATCATTTGTTGATATATATGAATCTTTTCAACTAATGAATTTTAGTGATAGATTTATATAGATCGTGGCCTAGTCCTATATGATCATATTATATAAGGTGCCTCCATTCTCATATCACCATATGAGTAGTCTAAAATAAGACCACCATACATTACGAAATGAACTGTAGCTGTAAATTAACCACAAATAAAGTACCCAGCTTTATTTGCTTTCTACGGACTCTTTAGATTGCATGTCTCAAAATGAATTCCTCTGTATATGACATTCATATACTCAGTTTAAGATTACATCTAGCAATCTTGGATGTTTAGCACATATCATATAAACGTATGAGTCATGTTAATTGAATGAAATAATTACTTCTTTTATTAATGCATTTATAATATTTACTAATTACATGCTTTAGGGCATAAATCCCAACAGCTGTACAACGCCTTTACTTGTGCTATGGACGAATTAGAGCTCCGTGTTGTGGATAGGTTCAAGAGGTCACATGCTTATGATGTTGCCATATATTGCGAACACCATAAAGGGATGAAAGTGGGCCACAAATTTTACTCGCGGAAGAACAAGGTGTCCTAGAAGGTTGTGTCTCATTTTGAAAAGACACTCAAAGACAGCACAGCGAAGGCCCTTGCCTCCTTCAAGAAGAGTCGTAAACAGTGGCAAGCTGACTACAGATCGCTTGGGAAAGACCCCTTGTCAATGCACCTTGAAGTGTAAAATTCTGGCGGGCATCTTAAAGGAGTATTCTATATGGATAAGTGGTTTGCATGTTTGCAAGGACCAAATGATGTGAGTCCAATACGTGGTCACCATTATGACTTGTCTGAGGGAGAGGAGACCTTGGAGTGGGAGGATGACAAGCTCCCCTCGAGTGGGCCAAGTGAAGGGTCCTCGCGTTAAAAGGTCGTGTTCAGTTGTATCTCCTTTTTTTTTTTTTTTTTTTTTTGTTAATTTCCCATTTATGAATAAAACAAATTTTTGTCATGCCTTTGACTTTGCATTTACTTTATTGTTGATTTTTTTTGCATGAGCCTGTTTTTCTTCGTAATGTTCACCTTGTAGCTAATTTAGGTGTAATAGAGGCTTCCAAGCTACTTGTGAACTTGTGCATGTGATCCTAAGTATTGCCCCATCTTTAACGCTTTGAATATGGGCGTGTTATGCTGGGTGTTGCCCAGTTTTTAATGCTTTGCTAAATTTAGGCATGTTATCCTAGGTGTTGCCCAGTCAAAACCCCTTTTACCTGTCTTTTCCTTTTTTTGCTTTGAATGACCCAACAAACTTGTCGAAACCCCTCGTACCTTACTTGTCTTGCCATACTTTTGATCCATCTGAAAAGTAGAAAACAGGTCCTTATATTCGAGGCTCATGTATAGAGGATGGACTGGCTCCTCTTAACTTACTAAATGTGGCCACGAATTCAATTCTGAGTGAGGGACCACCATCTACAAGCATAACCATTTTTCTGGCCAAGAAGAGTCCACCGAAGAAGAAAATTTAGACAGCTTATTAGCAAAAAAATTACTCCCAACCTTTACTTTGATCAAATCAGGGCAAGAATGTTTCAAGGGTATTAGGATTAGAATTCTGCCTCTATCCATCTCTTTTTTTAGCAAGGTTTCTTCTTATATCATCACCATTTTGCTTAAATTGCCTCCCAACTTTGTTAAAGAATGCTTCATTCTAGATTCTTAAAGGCACTCCAACACACTCAATCCATACTAAATGAGCTTCAAGATTAAGAGAATTAGACCATTTCATCATTGAACAAAATCTATCATCCCATAAAAAATTGTTTTTGACAAAGTCATCACTCTATAATTCAGAACCAGACTTCCAAAGGATATTCTTATCACCTAAATACATAGAAGAGAATGAAAGACCTCTTGACCTCAATCGACAATTGATACTAGAAACCAGAGAAAAATCCTTGAGGTTACCCACTGCACACCTAGCAAGCCAATCATCTTCGTAGTCTTAGCAATTCCACTCAATTTCTACCACCTTCTCACCCACCTTTTCATTGTCCCTTGCATTACACTTCTAGATTCTAGATACCACCACCACGAAAGATCTATTTCCTTCAAAACCAGTCTTATGAAAACTCTCCACACCATCCATTTTTTTCACCAACAAACTTATTGCCTGACCATGCTTACCATGATGCTTTGGCAAAGATGGTCTTCTGTTATTCTAGCCAAAAGTGGCCACCTGCACTCTAATAGGCTAACCATGAACAACCATTTAATTCACCATCCTCACCACCTTGATTGCTTCCTCTATCGACTCAAAACGAATAAACCAAAAAACACTTCTTTGTGAACTCTTTTTCGAAGCTAAGAAAACATCGCTCACCTTCCCAAAAGGCTTGAAAAACCCCCACAAACCCAAATAATCCATACAAGGATTCAGATTATTGATGAAGATTAAAACCAACCCTGCCCTAAAATCATCACTCGTAACCCCGCCATTGAATGCTACCTAACTCTTTTCACAGCTAAGGGAGTTAGGACTTCTCTCTCTTGCAAAATCTCTCACTCTCTCTCTAGACATTTTTTAACAAAATCATTATCATCATCCTCATCTCTCCACACCGCAATCATCAACCCCCTCATCTCTTCACCATATCATCATCGGCCTTCAATCTCAAAAATTTCCAAAAAAAAATTCCCTCAAAAAGAAATTCTACAAAGAATCTAATAACAAAAAAAGAAACCTTGTGTGTACCCATCCAATAACAACTCTTCATCAAACAAAAGTCAAATACTCAAATAAATAATTTTTTAAAAAAAAGTTGAAGATCCCTAACCTCCCATCCGAAAAGTTGAAGATCTGCTCCATTTGGAAGACCAAACTCTAATCTTAAGGAAAGTCTCTTAAAGAGATACAATCTCATCTCACATGTCATTTTCGTTCGCATATGAACTCCTGTCATTGGCGAGATTCATGGCACATGGTGGTTCTTGTGCTAAAAGAAGACAACAACCTTCTAATGGCTCTTCTGCTTCCCTATGAATGAGAGATCTACTCAACTGGAGCAGATCTGGAGGTCTATACCTCCATCGATCAAATGGAAGCCCTATCTGATCTGATCATATGGTCTAGAATTTTTCTTTATTTGGATCTTGTTTTTATTTTTTAATTAAAAATGTAAGATAATTATTATAATTATATTTTTGTTGAAAAATGACAATTTTACCCTTTAAAATTCAGTCAACTGTTATCTCTAAAGGAGTTTGACTAATGGTTTGGGAAGCTACAACAATTAATGTCATTTGTTGTATATTAAGTTTTATTGCTATACCTTAAGGGATATTTGTGCAATTCACCATTAATTAGTTTGTTTTGTTGTTTAGTTGAGAGTGAAATTTATATGGATGGATTAGATTTGAATGGGAGTTGAAAATAATAAAATGTGTGCAAAGAGAATTGTTATATGAATTGGTGTACAAAGTAAATAATTAAGTTTAAAATTTAATGATGGATTATGGGTGTGAAAAGCAAATTGTTGCAAGAACTTCCTTAAGTGGTAATAGAGCCAACCCAAAAAAATTATTATTTTATACATTTAGAGAAGCTATTAACTTAGTATTGTCCCAACTTACAACCGAAAGATTTTATTGTTTAAACGGTCTTATTAATTTATTAAACATTTATTTATTATGATTTTACTTAGGGGTATTATCACTAAAGTCCCAACTTTATCATGAATTGTCACCTTTTTAAACATCTTTATCATGTTAGTCACTTTAGTCCCTTTTTTTTTTTTTAAAAATAAATCACTTTAGTCCATTTGACCAAAAAAAACTAATGGTCAACTATAACAGAATATGTAAAAATACAATTTTACCCTTTATTGTTATTTTTAAATTTTTTCTTTTAGTCCCTCTAGTTTCAATAATAGTGGGTTAACCCCTGCAAAATTAAAACACCTCCAACAGGAATTGAACCTTCAACCTTAAGATTAAAAGCCACAATCTTTAACTAACTGAGCTACTATAGCTCATTGTTGAAAGTTTGTTGATTTAAATGAATATATAGTTATATAATTTGTTTAAACTAATTTAAATCTATTTATATAATTTAAAATAAACTTATATTTAATAATAATATATAAAAACATATTTATGAAAATGAAAAAGAAAATAACAAAACAAAATGAAACCTAGAAAATTCAGAAAATCAAAGCCTGTAATTTTTTTTTCTTTCTTTCTTTCTTTTTTTTGGATTTTTTTCCTTTTTAAAAAATATATTATTTCAATTCGATAAAAACCCCAGAAAATCAAGTCCCATAAATTGAAAAGGGAAACAAATCAACAAAAATAAAAAAATACTCATATTTATATAATTTAAAATAAACTTATATATAATAATTATATAAAAAAAAAACATATTTATGAAAATAAAAAAGAATATAAAAAAACAAAAGGAAAAAAGGGAAGAAAAAAAGAGAGAAAGGAACGTTTCAATTTATGGGATTTGATTTTTGGGTTTTTTTTTTTTTTTTTTTTTTTTATCAAATTGAAATAATATATTTTTTGAAAAGAAAAAATCCAAAAAAAGAAAGAAAGAAATATTTACAGGCTTTAATTTTTTGGATTTTCTAGGTTTCATTTTGTTTTTTCATTTTCTTTTTCATTTTCATAAATATATGTTTTCATTTTCATAAATATATGTTTTCATATAATATGAGTTTATTTTAAAGGGCAAATTGCACTAAACCCTTTGAGGTTTGGACAAATTACACTTAGCTGGAAAAATTTTGTTATTATACACTAACACCCCCAAGACTTAAATTTGACTTTGAAAATACCTACCCCTAGTTATATTATTTTATATTTTTTTTTTAACCTTTTAACCAAAAACTTTATAAACTTTAATAAAATTATAAATAAAAGATATGATTCATTAAATAAATAAATAGTTTAAAAATGAAATAAATAAATAGTTTAAGAAAATTAATTAAATAAATAATTAATTAAAAAATCAAATAAATAAATAGTTTAAATAAATAAATAAATTGAAAACATTAATTTTTTTTAAAAGATATCCATTAATATGGACAAGAAAAACTCTAAATATCCAATCTTTTATGGTAAGAATGATGGTGAGAGGAGGTTCAAGGTTCTCAACGCTGAAGGAAGTGGTTGAAGAAGGCAAGAAGACTCCTAGTGTTGGGAACCTTGAAGCTTCTTTCACCATCATCCTTACCATAAAAGTTTTGATATTTAAAACTTTTTTTTGTCCCTATTAATGGATATCCTTAAAAAAAAATTAATGTTTTTAATTTTTTTCATTTATTTATTTAATTTTTTTTACTTTATTTATTTGATTTTTAAAACTTTTTATTTATTTATATATTTTAAAAGTATTTATTTATTTATTTATTTATTTTTAAATTTTTTTTAAACCATTAATTTATTTAATGAATCATATCTTTTATTCAATTTTTTTATTTTATTAAAGTTTATAAAGTTTTTGGTTAAAAGGTAAAAAAAAATTTAGGTATTTTCAAAGTCAAATTTTAAGTCTTGGGGGTGTTAGTGTATAATAACAAAACATTTCCAGTTGTATAAATTGCCCAAATCTCAAGGGGTTTAATGCAATTTGCCCTATTTTAAATTATATAAATATGAGTTTATTTTTTTATTATTTTTTCGTTGATTAGTTTCCCTTTTCGATTTATGGGATTTGATTTTTTGGGTTTCTAGGTTTTTTTTTTTTTTTTTTTTTTTATCAAATTGAAATAATATATTTTTTGCAAAGGAAAATTTTCCAAAAAAAGAAAGAGAAAAAAAAAATTACGGGCTTTGATTTTCTGGATTTTCTAGGTTTCATTTTGTTTTGTTATTTTCTTTTTCATTTTCAAAAATATGTTTTTATATATTATTATTAAATATGAGTTTATTTTAAATTATACAAATATGAGTTTATTTTTTTATTATTTTTTTGTTGACCTTTTCCTTTCAATTTATGTGATTTGATTTTCTTGGTTTTTTTATTTTTATCTTTTTTTTTTTTATTTTTTATTTTTTTTTATCATATTGAAATAATATATTTTTTGAAAAGGAAAAAATCCAATATATATATATATATATATATTTACGGGCTTTGATTTTATGGATTTTCTGGATTTTCTAGGTTTCATTTTATTTTGTTATTTTTTTTTTCATTTTCATAAATATGTTTATATATATAATTATTAAATTAGAATTTATTTTAAATTATATAAACATATTTAAACATTTTTTTTTTCAGAGGCTAACCCACTATTATTGAAACTAGAGGGACTAAAAGAAAAAAAATTAAAAAATAACAATAAAGGGTAAAATTGTATTTTCACACATTGTACTATAGTTGACCATTGGTTTTTTGGTCAAATGGACTAAAGTGATGTATTTTGAAAAAACAACGGACTAAAATGACTAATATAGAAAAGACATTTAAAAATATGATAATTCATGAAAAAGTAAGGACTTTAGTGATAATACCCCTTTTACATATTATCATGTATGGAATAAATCCTTACAAAAATTATGTTTTTGTTTTATTTTTGTGAAAACTCTATGCACAAATAATTTACTAAAAAGCCAAAAACTTATATTAACTTTTTGTGAACACCCAATAAATTATAGGGTGTAGATATTGACACCGATAAATATGATAAACGCAACCATATTTATAAGTATACCCATTTTTAAAATTTAAAATTAAATCATTACTATTGAGCATCCATCTTAATGCCAATAATACCCTTATTTAAATGAATGTATTCATTATAATACGATTTATTTATAAACTTTCTTAAGTTATTAACACACTCAATTTCACAAATAATAAATTCTTAAGTTCTCCATGATCAAAAACACAGTACAATCGTAGTAAGTTCTTTGCCATTAACAATTGCATCGGATATCTTCTCAATATTTACAAATCTCAATCATCGTTTATGTTGATAATAATCAAGTTGTTGATATCTATTACAACAGATTTCACATCCTTATACCATCGTTGATCTCCTAGATACATAACGATTTGTACTGTTATCTTTAAAAAAAAAAAAAAAATACTTCTCACTCGATAGAGTTCATAACAAAAAAAAAAAAAAAAAAAAACCTCTGTATGATCAGAGTCCTTTAAAAATTCTTTTTTCATTACTTTGTTATATGATAATGGAATTGAAATAGAATTAGTGTTTAATTAGTATTTATTTATTTATTTATTTATTTATTTATTTATTTTAAATAAAGAGATATGAGTGTAATTAATGGGTGTACATAATATTTAGTTTATTTTTAATTAAACTAATTTTTCCTGATTAGTAAATTTTTATTGGGATATTTTTGTAACTAAATTTTCTATTAAAATATGAGTGTGCTTATTATATTTATGGGTGTTAATATCGGCACCCTAAATATATGTTTGTATAATCTGATATTTGGATAAAATCTATAATATATATTAAAAGTTTTAGCCGTAAATCTTATTAAGAAATAATTTACAAAGAAAGTTTTTTTTTTTTAAGATGTTTACAACTCCCGTACCACATTATTTGGGTTAAGCATTACCCCCTCCCCACGTGTTGACATTTTTCAATTTGTTAATTATTAATTTACTTGTTTACCCTTGTGATAGTTAATTTTATCAACCCATGGACACATGTAAACATATGGGGGTGGGGGTAATGTTCACCCCTCTCAAGGGGGTGAGCAAAAATAAACTCCTATTTGGGCTTGAATTTAAGTATAATTTTCTGTACGCTTCAGTTTTGTCAAGTTATAAATTGGTCACCAAGTCTAATTTTATTTTATTTTATTTTATTTTTTTATTATTATTATTTTTTTTTTTTTTGAGGAAGTAAAAGAGGTATACTTTCCATGATTGATAAATTGACAGTAAATAAAAAAAAACTTAGACATGTTAACCAATTTATATGAAAATCCATCACATGTTTTTCATGTGCTGCTGGACTTTCCCTTTATTCTTTCCCTCCCCTAAAATCACCTGACATACATTTTCAGTTTTCAACAATAACAACAACAAAGGAAAAATTCTTCACATTCAAAAACCAAAAATACACACACCCTCTCTTTTTGCTATTAAAATTCTTTACTCTCTTCTTCTTTTACTGCTCTTACAAACAATACCCAGATCACTGTTTCAATATATATATATATATTATTCTTTTACTTTACTTAAAAACTCTCCGTTCTTCCTGATTCAAAGCTTTGTGTTTATATAGAGACCACGGGGTGAGGGAAATTCATGTAGAGTAGGATGCTAAGCGATTTGTTAATTGTATGTTTCAATGAATTCGCTGATCAAATCTGATAAATGGGTCTGTTTGGAATCTTGATTTGGTGTTGAATTGTGGAGAGAATCTGTGAAAGATGCGACGGCGGGCTGCCGACTATCGGCGCCCGGTTCGAAGGAGGTTTTCTTATTGGATCTGGGCTCTTCTTGGTCTCTTCTCTATTGCAGGATTGGTTTTGTTTGTACTTCACCATAATCAACATGAAGATCGGGTCGACCCGCCTGTACTTGTAAGCATTTACACCAACCCTTATCTTCTTTTTGTAGATTATTCGATCTTTTATTATATGTTTTCTCTTTTTACTCATTTTATTTTTATTTTTTATTTTTATTGTGGTTTCATTTTATGAGTTGGTTGGTTTTTGTGATGCCAAGTCGATCTTGGAGCTTGGAAAGTTGATGTATTTGGTAATACAGTTTCTTGAATTGTAGGTTTGATGGTATGTTGATTTAAGATTATGAAATGAAAGATTAGTTTGATAATCTTTTGCTTATATTTTAGTATTTGTTTGAACTTATATATACGAATGTTACATTTTGCGGTTAAGAAATTTTAGTAAATTCCCATTTTCAAGTGGTTGAATTCTATTGAATTTCAAGTTTGTTTACATGCTAAACTTTTTGTTAAACAAGGTCTTTCCTGATGGTTTACATTCCAGAATTGATCCTGTGGTCTTTATGTCGTTAAAGGCCTTAATGTGTCAGTAAGTGTTGAAATTCACTAAGAAAGCTTCAAGTAATAATTGGCATATTGTACTCCACTGATATGAATTCTTTTACTACCCAGAGAATTCACCAAGCTAAAGAGCATTTAACACAAATTGAAGTGAAATCTCTGCATTCCTGTAACAAAAAATTGTAGACCAATGGATGTTGGAATCTTCACAATTCTATATAGAATTCATATTTGTGATTAAAACTTGAGTCATTGTGTTAGGCTAAGCAATGTGGACAACAGTTTTTAGATCTCTGAAACTTAAGTCAACTGTCACATAATATTTTTCAAGCTTTGAGTTTTGTGGAATGTACATCGTTTCACGTAGCTCAATATGTAAAACTTTGTTATTGTGCCTGATTGGTTGTTTATGATTATGTTTTATGACATATTTCTGTTCCTATACTTGCAAGATGGATGGTTTGAATGGTATATCTTAAAGTCGAGCAATCACACATTTTTGTGCCTTGTTGTTTGACATGAGCAGGAACTTATGAATCAATCATGTGATCACTATTTCTGCTATGAGAATTTATATGAATTTCATGAATTCTGAAACGGATAGAATAACAATTTCATGCAAACTACAGGATTTATCGTCACTGTAGCTTAGGTGTTGTTATGATCTTTTTGGAATCACGAACATAATCTTTTTAACTGTTGATCCATTGTTCATTCTGTCCATCAACATAGTAGGAATAGGTCTTTAACCCTTGTACCTGAAAAGATTATCCCTTAAATTTTAACTTTCCCCTGTGATTAAATTTGTGATTCTGATTGTTAACAATTGATTTCGAAGACAATATATCAACCTTTTCTTAGATTAGAAACTCTTATGTTTTTAGAATTGTTGTTGTTCTTAACTCTGTTTAGGCAAAATATTATTGATACTTGAGCTTTATCTTGTCTTTCATAAACGCTTGTTTTAATATATTTTTTTTTGGTTAACTGCGTTGTTCAAAATATTAAAACTTCTCCAGAGTTGAGCATTTCTTTCTTAACATCTCCTTTTGAAGGAATTTTTGAAATCAGAGTTTATGTATATCTCCTTACTATGCCAGTGTGTTATATGCATGATTCAGAGCATTTATGGTTGTCTGTTTATATGATATTATGCAAGTAGATCATGGGTGCTATTTTACTAGCTAAACAAGAAAAATATTAGGTTTTGCATGTGCTTGTTAGTATGTTTATCAAGAATTGTGACAAGCTACAAATATCAGTTTGAGTTTATATTTCTTTTCATAGATAGTCATGTATAGAAAAGTCCATGCATTGAAATGTACCATGACATTGTTTTTTGAGTTGTGGACATCTTGTTCACTTTTGAACCATTTCTTTGATTACATTCCTAGAGGATTTTTAGGAAAGAAATGAACCATGTCAAGGAAGTATATCTTCAGCTCATAATGAAAAGAATGCAAAGGATGATGTTAAGCCTATAAATGTTAAGAGTGATGATATACCAAGATTCTTATGCTCTGGGTACACAGATATATGGTGCTATTACTTTTGTTTCTACTTCTCAAATGTTAGTACCTTTCTTCTATTCTTGAACACATTATTCAAGAAATTCTAGATTGTGTTACATTCTTTTTTCACCGCTAATACGTGGCCCAGATGCACCTAATGTATTTAGGGAACGCTTGGTAAAACGTATTGTATTGTATTGGATTAGACTGAATTGGGCTGTATTGTATTGAATTGGATTGTGCTAGTATAATCTTGTGTTTGGTGATATATGGTATTAGATTGTATTAAGTTACATGGTGTTTGGTGCCCAATCAAATTGCATTGCATTACATTATTATAAAAATAAAAAATAAAAATAAAAATAAAAATGTTAGAAATTTTGTTTATACTATTTTTTTCAAAATAAAATAAAAATAATTAATAAACTAAATAATATATAAAAACATTATTCATTATTTAATATATATTCATATTTTCATAAAATGTTTTGTTGTACTGTAATATGAGAAGAGGTTTTAGAAACACACGTTTAAATTATAGAGAGGAACTTATTTGAAAAAAAAAATTAAAGAAAAAAAAAATCTTTTATAAGCTAATACAGCTTAAACCTGTGTTCCAGCTGTGTATTAGTTAGTACATAGGGGTGTAGAGCTACTAATTGTTCACATTAGTTAGTGCAATACAAAGTGGCTGCCCAAACCCATGCATTGCATTATCTAATACATTTTAACTTTCCTGTACAAAATAATAAATAGGAACAAACACGCCCTTAAGACATGATTCTTTGCCATTTCTGCATTATGTACAGCACTTATCAATGTGATGACCTTCTAGGAAATTTCAAATTCTTGATTGTATGGCTATTCCATATGTTGAGGATCATAAGTTAACCAATAGAACATCCCTGGAGCTTCAGACGATGCTATTTTGAAAAAATCTGTCTACTTTAGGCTCAAATTGTTCATTATCTTCTAAAAGATTTCATTCCAGTTTAATCATTCTATGAATAAAGGATGGAAAGAATTTTCAAGAACATGTTAAGATTAGAGTTTATTATTAACAGCTGCTTACTGAATGTTACTTGAGGAATTATAGGTTGCATTGTCCAGTATCTTCAAGAGGCTGCAAAGTTATAGTTCTATCTTCTTCCTTCTCTTCCTCCTTGTCAGTGTTTTGTGTGTGTTTTGTCTGTTAAATAATTGTGGTAATTGGCAGTAGGGAAATTTGTTTCTGGTGAGAACACAATGAACCTGAATGTGATTGAATCTTTGTTCAGTCTTTAAGCGGTTAATGACACATTTGATTCTATTTTTCCACATGGATGGACCTTTTTGACGTTCGTTGCATTGCCATCCTTTCAAGTATACTGTAGTCTACAGATTAATAAGCTTTTATGACATTTTTTTATTTCATCTTGTGACTGAAATTACTGATGGTTTTTGGATTAATCATTTGAGGACTTACCCTGCTCTGACCTCTCTTTGCCAGGAAAGAAATGCAAGAACAGAGCAGGTTGTCAGAGAGGGATTAAATTTTACTGAAGAAATATTGAGTGCTGCCTCATTCTCTCGGCAGTTGGCAGAACAAATGACACTTGCCAAGGCTTATGTCATCATTGCCAAAGAGCACAACAACCTTCATCTTGCTTGGGAGCTGAGCAAGAAGATCCGAAGTTGTCAGCTCTTGCTTTCAAAAGCTGCCATGAGAGGAGAGCCTATCACTCTAGATGAAGCAGAGCCAATAATTAGCAGCCTATCATCTCTTATTTTCAAGGCACAAGATGCCCATTATGACATTGCAACCACAATAATGACTATGAGATCTCATATTCAAGCCCTTGAAGAGCGTGCAAATGCAGCAACAGTTCAGAGTACAGTGTTTGGGCAATTGGTGGCGGAAGGACTACCTAAGAGCCTCCACTGCCTAAAAGTCAAGCTCACAGTAGATTGGCTCAGAAGCAGGCCTCTTCAAGATGTTGCGGAGGAGAGGAGAAACTCTCCTCGACTCGTAGACAACAACCTCTATCACTTCTGTATATTTTCAGATAATGTTCTGGCTACCTCTGTAGTTGTCAATTCAACCATCATTAATGCTGACCATCCCAAACAGATTGTCTTCCATATTGTCACCAATGGAGTCACCTATGGATCTATGCAGGCTTGGTTCCTTAATAATGACTTCAAAGGGTCCGTTATAGAAGTGCAAAATATAGAAGAGTTTCCTTGGCTGAATGCTTCGTATGCTCCCATTGTGAAACAGCTCCTTGATACAGACTCACGGGCATACTATTTTGGTGAGTATCAAGATTTGAGGATTGACCCAAAATTGCGGAATCCAAAGTATCTGTCTTTGCTAAATCACCTTCGCTTTTATGTCCCGGAGATCTATCCACAACTGGAGAAGATAGTTTTTCTTGATGATGATGTCGTTGTGCAAAAGGACCTGACACCTCTTTTCTCATTGGATTTACATGGAAATGTGAATGGTGCAGTTGAAACTTGTCTTGAAGCATTCCATCGTTATTACAAGTATCTTAATTTCTCAAATGCAATCATTAGTTCGAAGTTTGATCCACAGGCATGTGGATGGGCATTTGGTATGAATGTTTTTGACTTGGTTGCCTGGAGGAAAGCAGATGTGACTGCACGGTATCACCACTGGTTGGAGCAGAATGCTGACCGGACATTGTGGAAGCTAGGAACCCTTCCTCCTGCTCTTCTAGCTTTTTACGGACTCACAGAGCCACTCGATAGGAGATGGCATGTATTAGGATTGGGTTTTGATTTGAACATTGACAACCGTCTTATTGAGAGTGCTGCTGTTATTCACTTTAACGGGAATATGAAACCATGGTTGAAATTGGCCATTACCAGGTATAAGCCTTTATGGGAACGGTATATAAACCAGAGTCATCCATATGTCCAGGACTGCGTCACAGGTTAAAAATGTGCTACTTCTTGTTCATCAGTAATTTATGCGATCTTCAGCAATCGTAGAGGCAGAAGTAGAAAAGTTTTACATCTTTAGGAGCATTTTCTTTTTTATTTTCATCAGAGGCGTCGCAAAAGAAAAAAGAAAAAAACAAAACAAATTTTATATACAGTAGAAAGTTCAAAGGGTACTAGGTGAAGAGTGGTGGGGGGAATTCATTTTTGGGTGATGAATTTTTTTTTATTCCCTTTATGCAAGCTGTAGAATTATTTGTTCTTTAGCAATTCTTGTAATAATTTCTCGGCTCCTGGATTATAATGTAATTGAACCCTAATATTTCATTTTTCCTCTAGTTTTTGTAATTTAAAGAATCAGCCAGATAATCTGGTCATTATTGTGAATTCTTAAAATTGATTAATTTTTGAAACAGGTTAAATTATTCAGTTTGGTTAACAGTTGTTGCTTGGTCATGGTGTGCTTTCTACTGTTTATTGGTATGCCCCATCGGTGAACTTCACTTCCATTTATTAATAATCTTGATCTTTATTATAACATTAAATATTTTGAGAGATCTCTAAGAAGAGTTTGGTTGGAAAAATTTAGTTATCATATGATCGGAACCTGAGCCTCCTTTCCTTTTCAAAGGGCATAAGCTTTCTTTTTCTTTCTCTTTTCGGTTCAAGGGAGCCTCCTCCATCCAAGTGTTACAGTTTTAAATAGGAAGAGGCGGAGTTAAACTTTTACTCCCCAAATCAACGGGGAAGAGGCGGCACCTCCTCTCTAAAACTCTGGTGGAGGCTGCAGCCTCCATTTTTTTTTTTTTTTGAGTTAATTGCACAAACATACCCTCTATTTATCTAATAAAACATATTTTCAAGCAAATGTCCAAACATCCCAATTGGAATGTGCTTGGGGTATGGAAAGTCAATAGTGCACTATAGGTAAAAGGGAGAGGTTATTTTGGTAGATAAATTTCACAAACAACCTTGAATTTTGGTATAATTGTATAAATATTCATTTTTTCTAATAATTACATAAATATACCCTATCTCTAGTTGACTTTTGTTAATTTTAATCTTTAACCACATTTGTATCCCACAATGACTAAACTACCCTTGAAATTTTTTTTATCTTTTCTTTTATTATTTAAAAATATTTACTTAAAAAATTGAAAAAATCGGTGCAATTTTTTTGTTACTTTATTTCTATTATTTTTTTTAACACAATCAGAACCTACAAAACTGGAAAAATGGTTGTGTTTAGTGGGTTTTGATTGTGTTTAGTGAGTTTTGTGGGTTTTGATTCTATTGATTAATTCTATTGATTAACTGTAATTGTTGGTGGGTTTTGATTGTATTGATGAAATGAAATTGTTTGTGGGTTGATGAGTATGAAATTAAATGTTTTGGTGATAAAGTTGGTTTTTGAAATCTGAAAATTTGGTGTTTGGGGATATGGAAAATGTAAAAAAAAAAAAAAAATGATGGAAAGAAAAAGAAAATAAAAGTAACAAAAAAAAATTGTACTAATTTTTTCAATTTTTTAAGTAAATGTTTTTTAATATTTTTAAATAATAAAAGAAAAGATAAATAAGTTTTCAAGGGTAGTTTAGTCATTTCGAGATACAAATATGGTTAAAGGTTAAAGTTAACAAAAGTCAAATGACGGTAGGGTATATTTATATAATTATTAGAAGAAAAAAAATGAATATTTATACAATTACACCTAAATCAGGGTTGTTTGTGAAATTTACCGACCAAAATAACCTCTCCCTTTTACCAAAGGGCACTATTGACTTTACATACCCCAAGCACATTCCAATTGGGATGTTTATATTTGAATAGGGCATTTATTTGAAAATTTGCTTTATTAGATAATTAGAGGGTATGTCTGTACAATTAACCCCATTTTTTTAAAACAATTATTTTTTGCTTGAACACTTTCAAATGACTTTTAAAGGAGTAAACGACATCGTATTTGCGTCTATAATATATTGTTGGAATCGTTTCAATGAGGAGAACGAAGTAACAAAGAGAAGAGAGAGAAAAATAATTTTTTAGATAGCGAAAATTACAGAGTGAAATGCAAATAAATAAGAGAAACAAAAGAAAAAGAAAAGAGAAACCTAATGGAGTGACCGTTCGACTTTCCTGTTGAACATTTTTTTACTGTCAACACAACCAAACCAGGCTTTCTTCATCGTTAGAGTTGAGATTATCTATTTATCTTTTGTAGTATCTCTTAATTTCTTCTTTTTCTTCCTTTGGTTAGGTAATAAACAGTCCTTAACAGTAACAAGGGCTGCCATGAGAATGTAATGTGAGCTTGGTAAGAATATTATCCAAAGAGTGTCGTTTTTTACTGTCAGAAGGAGAAATCAGGTCACATCATACACCCGTCCCCATGATATATAGAGAGATAGTTCTGATGAAGTCGGAAATGAAAGGATGTTGGGATTGGACTTTCATGTCAGCATCTAAAAACTAACTTTATTATTAATAAGAAATTCCATTGGCAACATGTACTAAAATCTCGTTTGTTTGACTGTATTGTATTGTATTAAACAATTAAAATGTATTAAAATAATATAATACGGTAAACACCGTATTAATTAATACATTATATTTAGTGGTATTATGTTATATTGTATTAGTAAAAACACTTTTTTTTTTCAATAAATATAGAATATTGATAAAATATATGTTTTGTTGTTAATTTTTTTTTATTTTAAAATATATAGGAAAATTTTATTTAAATTTTTTGTTTCAATTAAAATAAATATTTATTGATTTTTTAGATAAAAATATTTATTGATTTATTCATGGTAAAGATATTTAAAATTAATTATTAAGTATTTTTTAAAAAATATTATATTTTTATAATATAATAAAATACAATAAAGTCATAGGAATAACCTAATACGATATAATACAGTACATCACCAAACATAGGTTTGCATTAATGATAATACAGTCCAATCCAATCCAATCCAATGTACCAAACGAACCCAATAAATATTCATATTTTGAATAAGTTGAGATATATTCCTTGTATGTACAAACTAAAGAAATTGAACCTCCACCAGAATGCTTAATTTTGCCTAGAACTCCATATTCCAATTTCTGAATACCCATCTTCAGTAGCACAAGCTCGAAACATGCCAGTTGTATTGAAAGGCATGGTGACTTCTCCAGAAGGAGACACAGCAACCAACCCAACAGTGCCTATCGGAGCACTCTCTACGACAGAAGCTGCTGCCTCCTCAAGAGAGAGACCTTTAAACTCCATAAGAGCTGCCACATCCCTAGCAACAGTACAACGTATAATTGCTTCACCTTTTCCAGTAGCAGAAACTGCACAGAGGTTATTAGCATACGTTCCTGCACCTATGACCGGTGTATCCCCAATCCTACCCACCATTTTGTTAACCAATCCACCGGTAGAGGTAGCAGTTGCTAAATTCCCATGATTATCGACAGCCACACATCCAACAGTTCCTATTTGGCTGTCACCATCTGCAGCATGAGTTTCTGCTTTGACTTCCTTTTGAATGGGTTGTGTATAATCTATCTGTCCAGTCATATATAAAGTTACCAGTTGGAAACTGAGAAACAATGCAGTATTGTAAAGGTTAATATCGGACACAGACCCTGGTAAAAGAAATATTGCCTAAAAAATACATTCCAACAATTTAAAGTGTTAAAGATTATATAAAATCTTTAACAGACTTTAATCTTTCCATGTCAATATCAAGCCACGGACACAAGTTTTTTTTTGAAATTTTTTTTCTGTCAAACCTATAGGGAACGCACCAAGTGAATGAATAATGCAAGACATTTTTACAGATAACAAACTCAAATCTGTCTGACAGTAAAAATAATAATAAATCGAAATTCTGTATCATCTACTATCCTTGAAACTTGAAAGGAAAGATAAGAAGCTTACCTGGACTCTATTGGCTTCTTTTGCCTGCCTTAGCCTTTCAATGTTTTCTGGAGTAATAAAATGAGTTGAATCTAATGTGTCAACACCCTGAAGAATGAAAAAAGAAAAGCCACAATCCGACAACAGAGTTTGGTCAAGGTGAAGCTCACATCTAAATAGCTACAATTGAGATCTAAGAGAGTGAACCATATAAAATGACCAAACTATTTCGAATCTAATTCAACAAGTAAAATACGACTAGTGTTTGGGAATTCAGAAAACATTAAAAAACAAAAAATCAAATGGTTTCAAAGTTCACCCACACAGAATTACAAAATATTAGACATTAATTTTGAAGTTGATAACATTCTTCCTTCGGTTACTAGAAGAAAATTTTGCCTCGCCTCTTTTTCATTTGCTTAAACAAAGTAGTGTGTATACATTCCATGTGGATGCTTTATAAAATATTGCTCAAACTCAGGAAAACTAAAGATGTGGAGATTTTTCTTTCCAACAAACTTAACATTACAAGGAAAGGCAAAAACAAAAAAATGAAACCAGGTAAAAAAAGTGGAGTGAAGATAAGGAAACATTATGATCACAAAGTATTTAAACTAGAACAAAGCAAAAAGCACTAAAAAATTATTCAGTTAATCAAATGAATTTGCCTAATAACGAGGTATATATTGATCTGAATATAATAAGAATCATATATCACCCAAACTTCTTAATGTAGTTTGAAATGAATTATGCAATTTCAGTGCAATGTCACCCACAATATGAAATAGTAGATAAAGAGCATTTAAATGACAGTCCATATCTAAAGAAAAAAGTGACAAAAGACAGGTCCTCCACAATGCAGGAAATAGGCAGATGGAAAAAATATAGATGAAGCAGAGTATAATTTGTCACTAACTTGCTCCCTTGCAAAAGCCTCTGCACCATCAAATGCAAGATATATATGAGGAGTCTTCTCCATGACGAGACGTGCCAGAGATATAGGGTTTACGACAGTGGTAAGTCCAGAAACAGCTCCACATCTCTTTGTATTGCCATCCATGATACAAGCTTCCATCTCAACTGTGCCTGAGCTGGTTAAGACAGATCCCCTGCCTGCATTGAAATTTGGGTGGTTTTCTAGTTCACGAACCTATATAGGAAAAATCGAAAACAACACTCAAATCACAATATCAATATATCATATAACAAAACACCAGACTGATTATAACATGTGAGCCTGATTAATCAATCAAAACGAATCCACAACTTGTGAAACAAAAGACTCGAAATGTTCTGAAATTATTATACATAACCCAAACCTATAAGTTTTTTATTCATCACAAATTATTTTGATACTCAAATGTAGACCTTATTGAAACAAAACTTGACATAATATTCAAATAATACCCAATTTGTATCATCAAGAGTTAGTTGATAAAAAGTCAAATTAAAGTTGAACAATTTGCCCAGTGCCAGTAGATCTACAATTTGATTGCTGAGATAATAATGTTGGATAGATAGAGAGATTGGGGTAGTGTAGTGTGTACCACTAGTTCAACAACGTCCAAGGCGTGTTGTTGGGATTTGAGTGCGTTAACTCCGATGTTAAGACAGTGGTGGAGGGCATCCTCTCGCGGAAGGCGTCGCTCTGGTGGCAAGGAGAGAGGGATGTCTCCGGCTCCGCCGTGTAGAGCTATTGCCCACCCCATTTTTCAAGCAAACTAGTCGTACGAGAGACTTGATTTGATTCCACTCAACAAACATTTGTCTTTATACTTTATAGACACTGCATTTTATATTCTGTACAAATAGGTGTTCAAATTGCGCTAGTAATTTCCACTTTAATCCATAGAGAAATGTAACAGTAACCATAGGAAACATTAAACTTTCCTTAATAACCACTTTTGAAACTTTAATTGTTAATAATCAATTTTTAAAAAAAAATTCAGTGTATGTCCATAAATTACAAGAGTACCCTTGAAATTAATTTTTTTTTAAAAAAACCTCAAACTTGAAATCATGGTTAAAACTTGAACTTTGAAACTTGAAATCATGCCTAAAATTAAATGTGAAACTTGAAATTATGCCTAAAATGAAATATGTCAAACTTGAAATTATACCCTTCTTCCCCAGTTTCTCTTCTTCCCCAATTTCCCTTCTTCACAAATTAGGTTTTTTAGTTTCAATTTTTTTGACAGATTAGATCGCCGGCCGTGAAGACCAGACGACGGTGAAACCCGCTGGCCGTGAATCCCAGACGACCGGCGCACGGAACAGCAGCGAAGGGAGGACGACAGCGAAGCGTGGACGACGGCGTGAAGCCTAGACGCTGGTGAACCACAACAGCGCTGTGGCTGTCACGAATCCAAGCAGCACGCCGGCGCTCGGCGGTCTCTCCTTCGTCGGCGGTGAGCTCAGGCGACGCCGCCGACGATGACTTTGAGGGAGAGAGAGAGATCGGGGAAAGAGAGATCGGGGGAGAGAGAGGAAAGGAGAGAGAAAGAAAAGAGAGAAAGAGGAGAGAGAGTGTTTTGAGGGTGGTTTTTATATGAGGGGTTTCTAGTAATTTCTCAAAAACATGGTTATTAATAAATAAAAGTTTGTTTGTGGTTAAAAACAAATTTTCCCTAATATATGTGGTCAGTTTGAGTAATTTCCACCCATATTTCAGTTGACCTCCATTAATTTCTAATCTGATTTTAAAATAAGAAGAAATTATCGGCAACTACCTAAGGTTTACTAATTTACATTCAAAAACAACTTTATAATAAATTGATATTTACTTCCCCTACCATGAAAGTTTGACCAAATTTGATTGTTAACTTTGACACTTCAAGGAGTATTTTCATCTTTTAGTCATATAAATTAAAAACAAAAAACAAAATCAATAAAAAATAATAATAAATGGAGATGGTGGAGAACTGGAGATTAAAAGAAATTAAAAGCAAAAACAAACAAAATCTGAAGAAACAAAAAAATATCCAGTATTTGAGGTGTGCGGCGAATTTTGCCCCCACAAGCCCCCATGAGTTTTGGGGTCAAATTTTGCCCCCAAAAGGATTTTGGGGGTGGGGGCAAACTTGGCCCCCATTTTGTAAATGGAGGAGGTGGTGTGAGGCCACCCCCCCAAACCCATTCCCCCATTTCCTCCAATATATATATATATATATATACATATCTACTAACTCAAGTTAATATTATAATATATTAGTTTTTTTTTTTGTTTTAATTGTTAAAACTTTAGATATAAATTGAAATAAAAATAAAAATATACATATAATTTTTATTTTTATTTATATCTAAAGTTTTAACAATTAAAAAAAAATTAATATATTATAATATTAACTTGAGTTAGTAGTTACTGGTTAGTACTTAGTATATGAGTATTTGATTTGTTAGATGTTTATTGTGTAATACTCTATTAGAAGTATTTGTATTTATTTTGGATTTTTTATATATATTATTTTTATTTTAATTTATATCTAAAGTTGTAACAATTAAAAAAAAAAAAAAAACTAATATATTATAATATTAACTTGAGTTAGTAGTTACTGGTTAGTACTTAGTACATGAGTATTTGATTTGTTTAACGTTTATTGAGTAATACTCTATTAGAAGTATTTGTATTTGTATTAATTTTGGATTTCTTTAAACCAATTACATATTTTAGAACGAATTTTGATTACCTTTTGAATTGAATATTTTAATAGAGCCAAACTAGAAATTAGAATGACTAGATTCCAAATTCTAAATTCTAATTTTCAGATTAGGAATTGAAAATTTGGAATTAAAAATGGGTGGGGGAGGGGGAACCTCCCCCAAAAACGCCTTCACCCCCAGTCCCCCCAAATGGGTTTTGGGAGGTTCGAATTAGGAATTGGAAATTTGGGATTAAAAATGAAAAAGAAATGAGATGAGGTTTGGGGGTGGGGGTGGGGGAACCCCCCCCCCCCCCCCCCCCCATATATATGGGAGGGGGTGGCAACCCTCCTCCCCGCCCCATTGGGCCCACGCCCATCCTCTCCACCCATCAATTTTTTTATATTTTTTTATGATATTCGGAGATCCAATTTTTTTTAGGGTTTTTTCTTATAAAGATTTTTAATTTTCTTAACTTTTTTCATTTTTATTAATTTTTTGTTAAATTACTATTTTTTTTTAATTATAAGTGTCAAGGATAGTTTAGTCTTTTCAGCTTTTTTAAAAAGTCAACGGTTAAATATAACGGTCAACACTAAAGATAGGGGAGGTTAATGTTAATATTTAAAAAAGTTGGTTCAGAGTGTAAATTGGTAAACCTCAGGTAAGTTACTAGTAATTACTTCTTAAACTAATATTAATATTAATTAAAATAAGGAGAAATACATTTTTATATTTTGATTAAAAAAATGAAAATAATTAAGATAGGCTTTGATAAGAGAGGTGAATACATTTTTATATTGTTATGTTTGAATAAGTTGGCATTTTAACCAAATTTAGCATCTTAATCGAGGAGAAAATCTTCAGTGCAACAGGTGCACCACTCAGCTGGTGCACCCAACCACTGTTACACTGACACATAAGCATATAGCATATATAGGAAAAAAAATAAATCAATCAATCAACAAGGTGAAAGAAAAAGAGATAAAATAATAATGGAAAAGTGTGAAAAACAAATAAAAAGCTAACATATACTTATATGTAAATGTATCAGTGGTTGGGTATACCAACTGAGTGGTGCATCCAATACACTGAAGCTTTTCTCCTTATTTAAGATCACGAGTCTCTAACAAGCATGTGATATGTGCTATTATGATAATGTCCGTTTGACCGTTAACTTTGACAATTGACTCTTTACAAGAATAAAAACTTTTTAAAAAGAATTATATCAATCAAGAGGAGAAAATCATCCGAGAAGCCTTAAGGCCTCCCAACTAGGTTGGCACCTCAAAAGCCTTTCATCCCATGTCCGCAACCCCTTAAGACGACAACTTTGATTGATATGAAATATATATATATATATATAAACAAACAATAAAAAGCGGCGTGAAACACCAAAACACCAAAGTCAAGCGAAATGGTAAAAAGTAAAAGGAGACAACCCTAAGAGCATCTCCAATGCTAACATGGCTTGCATTTAAAAAAGTAGTGACATGTCAACATTGTCAAGACACTTGCTTTCTATGTGGGGCCTAAATAAACTTGATAGACAACCAAATGAAAAATTGGTCTCCAATGCTTCACTTGTAAAACATCTATTTTTAATGACATGGCAATTTATTATATTATTTTACTATTTAAAATTTTACCAAACTATAACTACCCAGCATAGTACACTGTTTGGTCAAAAATAAAACTTAAAAACTCAACTACAAAATACAAAGATGAGAAGAGACTGTTCATGAAGATGAAATACAAAGAAAGGAAGAGATTGTTCATTAAGTCGACTGTTTAGGTAAGTTTTATTTTTTTATTTTTTATTATTTTAATTTATAAAAAAACTGTAGAGACATTCAACAAATAAAAAAAAGTAGAGGCAAGAACAACAAAATTTCGCAACAAAAACAAAACAGATCTGCAGCATTCAAACAAACTCTCAGATACCCTACAATGAGATCTGTAGCATTCAAACAAACTCTCATATAAATAAATATACTGATTCAATAACTTTAAATGAGACTTACACTGAAGATTGAAGAAGCAAAAAAAGAAGAGACAAATTTGTACAAATTTAGAAATGGGAAAACGAGTTTGGGTCTTGAAAGAAGAATTTGTGTTTATTTTTGTGTAGAAACTAGAAAGTGCTTTTATTACCGAGATCGGATCTGGATACTTTCAAACCACAAATTGTTGTTTCTTATAAATAATAACAGAGAAAGCACTATCTGCTCTCTTTCGTTGTCACTTGTCCAAATCCCATTAACAAAGCCATAAGAAAATAAATTAAAGAAACGAAAATAAATTAAAGAAACCAAACAAAAGATACCAAACCCAGATCAAATACCTCTTTGATTGAAGACCAAAACAAAGGTAGGGATCAAATGAGGAATCTGGAATGAATAAAAAAAGAAATGTTTTAGAGATATAATAAAAACTGAAAAAAATCAGTTGAATGTTGGTCGAAATAATCAGATAACAAGCAACAAATGTGGAGATAGAGTGGGTTTCTATTTTCAATTGTGTGAGAGAGATGTAAACGTACCGTCGATGTTGTCGATGTCGAGTTTTGGCTTCTGATGTCGAGTTCTAGCTTCTGCTTTTGTGATGGAGTTGTCGTGATCAATAATGCATGCTGGTTGTGGGAAGCAAAGCAACTTGGACTCTTGGAGAGGAAGAAGAACTTGCCATAGCTTGAACAGAAGAAAGAAATCGATTAATTTGATTTTTTTTTTTCTTATTTGGGTCTTTCAGTGCCAAGAGAGAAAGACAAAGAGAAAGAAGGCGGCAAATGAAAAATCAAGTACAAGAAATAGCGGGTTTTGCTGACTAAGCCAAAATATGGCTGTCGAACAGAGCCTCTGATTTCAGAGGGTCACCTTGACAGTGTCTAAAATTTTTTTTGCCAGCTCAGCTTGAAGATGAATGACCACAGCTGCATTGGAGAAGGATATTTTAGCTAATTGGCTGTTTATCCTATGTGGCACCTATTTTTTTCACAACCCATGTTAGCATTGGAGATGCTCTAAGTATAACAATCAAGAGGGATCCATTAGTTAAGCCAATCAGTTGAACAAATAACCCTATCCAAATGAGCTTCAACTATAGAAAAAAAAAAAACCTTAACTACCTTTACCGTTGGTCCATGTTTAAAAAAGACTCTTTTATATCCATACAACGAAGAAGAAAATCAGATTCAATAGAAAAAAAAAAAAAAAAAAAAAAAAAAAAAAAAAAAAAAAAAAACGAACGAAGAAGACAATCATCCATAATGAAAAGAAAAAATTATTACTAGAACTCTGCAAAGGAAGTCTCTCAATTTTCTCATGAGCCCCGAAGCATTAAAGTCACGAATGACTAACCAAGGAACTTAATATCGAAAGATATACCGAAATATCAATCAATATATCTGTATTTTGGAGGGACCGATATCGAAACATGCAAATATTCAATATCATACAGAATATCCGGCCGATTTCGAAATATCCATAAAAATTTCTCAATATTCTCGAAATATCCTGATATTCCCGAAATATTATGAATTTCATCCCGAAAGTCTATATATATTTTGCATATTATTAAAATAATTTTTTTTAATCCTAAACAATATCATATATGTATTTTGGATTGTTTGTCATTCGTAATTAAAATTTAATATAATATTTATACTAATTTTTTTTTCTTCTAACTTACTATTTGAACCCAAAGTATCAATATAGAGACAACATTGAGGATAATGCAAATCTCCTGAAAGACGTACATAATGTCTATGCTCAATTAGACCCTAAAGCTATGGGAATTGCTAATTTTGGAAATGAGGTAAAAAGTTACAATTTACAACCAATTTTATAATTCTAGGATTATAAATTCTTTGCCTGGGAGTATTATGTCATATTAATATATTATTTACATATTGATCTCATGAATATAGCTCATATACTTTAAGGATGGAAGGAAAAGTTTTGGTGAACGAGCAGCCATTGCAGCTAGAAGCAAAATGCAATCGGGTATATAAATTTTATTACAAAAATTTATGTATTAATGATAAATAATAATATCATTGAAATAATATTAATACTTATAATACTTAATAATTTTTATTGCAGTTGATTGGTGGGTAATATATGGAAATTGTGATCATTGCGTGCAATAGAAGTTCATATACTGTCACAAACATCATCATCTTCTGCCTGTAAAAGAAATTGGTCAACATTTGCTTTAATCCACACAAAACAAATGAACTGTCTTGTCTATTGTAAGCTTGAACAACTTGTTTATTGTTATTATAATATGAAGTTGAAACTTAGGAATATGGCAGCCGAAAAACATAAAATAAATGAAACTGATTTTATGGATCTACTTTAAGTAACTGATGAAGCAGAGGATGATAATGAGAATCATATTTTTGACTGGGTTAGACCTGCCTCTTTGGATGATGATGAGGGAAATCCTGATCCACATATTGCTTCTCATGCTCAAGACATAGGAATAAATATTGAACAAGTGATTAAAGTCTTAAAGAAGAAGTTGGTGTAGATCGTGGAGTTATTGTTACCAGCTCTTTTGATGACCAACATACCTCTGATGAAAATAGTTGAGGAAAAGATGATGGAGATTATGGGGATGGTGGGGATAAGGCAAGAGGTTGGGATTCTAGTGCATGAGATTGGAATGCTGGTGTAACAAGTTGAGATGTTAGTGTCAGAGGTTAGGATGTTGGTGCAACAGTTGGAATGCTAGTGCGGCAGATTGGGATGCTCATGAAGGTAATTTTGATCAAAATTGTGGTAGACAACAGGGAGGAACGAGTCAAATTAATGAATATTCTTTGAGTATGACTCTCTCCTCAATGAGTATAGACACAGAAAATAGTTCTTTGAGTGATTCTAGGTTAGGTTCTCATGTACCATATTATAGTAGTAATGGTGGCATCAATATATTTGATTATCCTTCTCCACAAATGCCATATGCAATACCTATGCATGCAAATCAGCAATATCCACCAAACTATCCAATTCATGGATCAATTAGAAGAGATTAAACAACATACGCATGCTATATTAATAACTACCTTAAAAACTATGCAAGCACGTTTTCCTAGAAAAATTATTGTTTGAATCAAGATGGAAATATATCTTATGTATTTAAACTAGCAAGTAATTCATTTTGGTTTTAAATTTCAGACATTCAATGTATTATTATATATGAATTATGATTTATAATAAAATCTTGGAAGTATGGAACTATATATATTTTTAATGATAATTTTGTTTATTAAATATTTAATCTCTTTATATTGTATATGATATTGTAAAAGTGAAACAAAATATTATTCTGTTAAATACTCAATTTTAAAAATTATATACAGACTCTATCTATGTTATAATTTATATAAAACTCATAACTATGCTAATTTATCGTTGAAATATGATTAATTTGATGTATAATTACTTGTTTAAGTTTGTTCTAAAATTTCACAAAAAAAATTCTAACTTTATATGCAACTATCCATAATTTTTTGTATAAAATTTTTTGACAGAATATTCACCGATATCGATATTATCCCCCGAAATATCTATAAATTTAAAAGTTTGATACCGATACCAATACCGATATTTTATTCCTCGTGACTAACCAAGAAGAAGGGGCAAGATAATTAATGAAGTTGAGATTTATAGTGAATACACAACAAAAAACAACAAACAAAAAGACAAAAGGTAAAGGCCAATTACTGCAGGCAAAGGAAAATATGAGATTGGATAGGAATAACTTGGTTTCACTTTCAGACATGGCGTTGAATAATCTGGTTTCACTGTTTCAACAACCTTGCATTTGATCTCACCGGGTTTTACGAGGATATATATTATAATAAAGACTTAACAAAGCAACTGGCCTATTAGCTCAGTTGGTTAGAGCGTCGTGCTAATAACGCGAAGGTCGCAGGTTCGAAACCTGCATGGGCCATTTATTTATTTATTTTTGGTTATTTCACGTGGAGAATCGTGCCACTGCTATGATGAGACAATATATATGACCCTCATTTTATAAGCAGAGGTTTTATTATTATTAATTTATTATTATTATTATTATTATTTTAATGTTATTTAAAAAATACAAAATTCTTTTAAATTATAGGATTACCAAAAAGAACTTAAAATGTAACAACAAAATATCATAATTTTTTGATTATAAAAATACAATTAATCAAAAAATGTGTAAATTGAAATGAATATATGTACTGAAATTGTGTTTATAACATGTTTAAAACAAATTTATTAAGTCAAAATGAGGTTGGCCAATGGTTTACCCCTCACACCTAATTAATAAGGTTATGGGTTCATGTCTATCTCCATATCTAAATATCGAATTATTGTAATATTTTTTTAAAAAGAAAACAAGTTTATTAGGGTTTTAAGTGAAATTAATAAAATATAATTGGGTTATGTTAGATATTTTAGTGTTTTTATAAAAAGTTCAAAAATATTTATTAGGAAAAACTTAAAATTTAAGCTTTTTCGATTAGCAAATCTAAAATAACATTTTAATCATTCAAAAGCTCTATTAATGAAAAGAGAAAAAAAAAATTGAAAAGAGAAAAAAAAAAAAAAATTGAAAAGAGTTTTTCAAATTAACAAAACTATTTTTTATCGGTAGAGAAGCTATTCCTCGCACACCACCTAAGAGTATTTTGAGTGGCTTCCCAAAGTAAAGTTTTAAAAGTAGACCCTTTTTAAATAGATTTTCTATACATATAGCTTTTTATCAACAAAAAAAAAAAAAAAAAAAAAAAAAAAAAAAAAAAAAAAAATTTGTTGATTTCCCAATATACATAAAACAATTTTATTAATTATTAAGTGGCAATCAAACAATACAGATAATAGTTTTGTTTTTATTTATTTTATTTTTTTTCAAGAAAAAACTCTTTTAGCTAGTATAAAAGTTCTACCAAATATGTACTACACAATATTATTTGAAGTTTTGGACCCACAAACCTATATCAAACAAACAAAATGTCAAAAAAAGAAAAGAAAAAAGGATTAGACATTACGGTAGCTTTGCACCAAGTTACAAATATGAAAAGAACATGTAATCATAAAGAAATTCATCATCATTTTAACGAACGTAGATCCTCTTATTACCTCATCTATTTCCTTACCTTTTATAACATGAGATTGGTTATTGATAAAGTAATTATGGAAAACAATCACATCTTAATTACACATTCAATGCAATACTTGAGTGTCATGAGATTAGGTAGGGTATAGAAAAAAATGAGGTACGAAGAGGATTCAAATCCCATTTTAACACACTACAAATTTATGTTGGTATGAGACTAGAAAGAACTCTATGAGACTACAAATTCATCTACCAAAATTTTTGCCTACTTCGATTTGTAAAATAATACTCACCCACCCTCCCCCAACCTGCAGTCTACCTCAATGACATACCCATGTCACAAGTGTTTCAAGCTGTTTGGTACGTTGCCGCCATTAATGGGGTTTTTTTTCTGAGTCCGGGAGACCTTCAAAGAAGGATTTATCTGCATCCAGAACACCCTGTACAAATAAAGTTTTATTTAGTAGCTGAAACAAAAATAAGCGTTACGGATTTGAGTCCATGAGTTTCAAGCTAGAACCTTAATAATCATAATGGCAGCATCCTTGTGTAAGAGCTCATTATACTCGTGACAAGTGAGATTCTGCAACATTCAATAATATTTGAGTATTCTCTTATGGTGAGTGGCCTTGACATTATAAGTAGTGAGAATTAAAACAGACCTGAACACAATTAGGGCAACCAGCGTCTCCCAAGCAGCGGCAAGATGTGAGAAGTTCCAAAGCAGCAACCAAAAGATCCTTAAAATATGGTTGAATCTGATATAACATCCATACAAACCAAGTTAGCATAAAGAATGAAATTCATTCAATTTGCAGAATATAAAATAAGAATCCAGCTCCCATTCCGTCAAATAGATTATTCGTCTCATTGAAAATCAAAATAGAGAAATAAAAAGTAGAATTTATTGTGTTATTGAATGAAATAGTGCTCACTTATTGTCATAGCAATGATTGAGTGTCAAAGCAACTGTTCTCAAGTTGTATCACATAAGAGCATAAATTTATTCAAAGGTTTAGGGCATTGTTAAAAAAATAATTTCAATATTACACCAGTCACCTGCTTTGAAACACCAGTCCCTCCACGATGCTGATCATATAATAGAATTCTTGCTGGAAAATAACGGGCATCATGAGGGTTTGGACACTCTGGAGCCAAGTCTGATGAGTTGCATCTTATATATCTACATGTCAGATCAGTAACAAGCCAGTCAGATATAAAACGACTTACAAACATCTTGCTGCAAGGTTTATAGCTTCAACAAACAATGGCAAGCATCAAATAATAACAATAATACTGAAAAAGGAAAATCTTAATGCATGGCAATTCTATACAAACAACACATATTTCAAACCATAACAATATATTTTCACTTCAGGAGTAACCCTTTTGGGCACTGTAAGACTGGGAGCTTCAAGAGTCTCTTAAGATTTAAACATCAATCAGACAGACATCAGAGAGGCAATATCTTAATTTTCTTTTAAAGTATGATTGTAGTATACTTACAAAGGTACTACATGAAGAAGAGCATGACAAGCAGCATGCAAGCCCGAGCGGAATGAAAAGTTTTTCTCCACCAATGCTTTTACTGGTTGTGGAACTTGAATCCAAACAGCCTGTGTGGATGTAAAGTGAGAAGATTATATGAGGAACATACACACACATGCAATAAGCATGGTCGAATGCACATCCTCAATATGATAATTGAAAGAAAGAAATCTGTTGTAATCCGTAAATATGATAAAAGATTCCCATCTGTGTGTCTATAACACAAAATATTAAGCATGACTGGATCAGTAAGGAAAAGAGATAATTAAAAGAATCAAATTCGTTACTATGTCCATAAGAGAACCTGTGATTCATATGAATATTTAGGCAGAGAAAGCTCCACGGTATCGAAGATTTTGCAACTTCCTCTCCATATACGATGGAAACCAAACCAAGTAGTGGTTACTTTACAAACGTGTGCTTGGGCAGTTGTTCTTGACAATTGGTTCTTAAAATCCTTTGTTGGATAGGCCTAAATAAAGTCAAGACAAGCAAGTTAATGAGAAATTCATATTTCAGTATTTCACAGAAGTCATGTAAAATATGCTACGCTAGTAGTTGAAATTTAATCCAATCATATGTAAAAAAAATAAAAAATAAAAATAAAAACTATATATTAATTTGGAGTCATGCCAAGATATTTATGATGCAACAAAGATGAATACAGTAGGAACTGAAATAATAGCTAGACAAAATCTCCCCAGATACAAGCAATAACAATAACAATCACATTAATAACAGATTAACAGTGCTATAAGTTTGCAACTCCAGCATATTCCTCAATAGAAAACCTTAATTTGACAACCTTTAAAATCCCTTTGGTAATTTCTAACATACTTCCCTACCCCATCCAAGTAGTATAATGTAGCAAAAAAAAAAGGAACCTAATGATTATTAGTATGAAAACAAATAAGCTGATTTCTTTGATGTTGATAGACATTGAATAAAAGTTTGCTATTTGGCTGAATCAGTTGATATCTAAAAGTTCTCAGATGGAAAAGACTTTACACAAAACTTTTATTTTTTTAGCTTTTAATTTTGTTCCTAAAATGGTTTGAAGCTAATGGGTTATCAGAAATTTTTAAGGCTATGGGATTATGTTCAGTTCGGAGATAGATGGCAATGCAAACTTGTACGTTTTTCTTTTCATCTTTTGTATTAAATTTAAGTATTACGAGAGCCTTAGAAATCCAATGAGATTTGTTTCCACAAGAAGGTTTCCTTCCATAAAGCATAGAAAACACCTTAATCAACAAATTACAACATAGACAATATAAAAGCATAAATAGTATCTATTATCATACTAAAATTTCCTTCTAAAATTTCATGCTATATATGTACAAGGTCCTAAAAACATGACAGAAACAAAATTTGATGTTGTTAATGTAAGCACTTTAATAACAAATTGTAGTTCACATATTTTTGAAAATTCTATGACACAAATGTTCAAGTTTGCAAGTTCAACAATGGTTGTCCCTAGTTATGATAAATCAAACTTCACACATACATAGTATTACTAATTATACCCAAATACCACCTGAATAAAAAGGAAGACTGCAGAACAAAAGAAGCACAAATTAATGAAACAACTTTTAAGAGAAGGGGTAAATGAACAAGAGAACCGATGGTTAAGATCCTTGACATACAATACCACCGCCAATGACATGAATATCTGTATAATCACGAGTCTTTGTGTAATATTTGAGATCAGCTTTTTGGCACAAAGCAGTCTTACTTGATATGCTTAACTCCTTCACCAGATAGGTATATCCTTGGTGCATGTACACAGCGCCTTCATACACCTGAATCATATTAACAATGACAAAAGATTAGGCTATAACATAGACAAAAAGAATCAATGAGCACATACCAAGTAACAACTAAAACATATAGGATAAGTTACAAATACAAATTAACTACCTGGAAGAAAGCTTTGCTTTCCTCAATCTCTTCAAGAACTTCATTGGTCTGCATATCTATTACTCTGTATCTCACATTCTCAATTGACCGTATACTAATTGAGTGTGAAGGCAGTTTCTTGTAATAGGAAAGCATACAAAAAAAATTAAAAAAAGGAGAGACATTCAAACATAATACAGTCAGAAAAGAGACATTAAAACAAAACTATATATAGAAATGATATACCTCATGCCCAATGTAACTCAAAATTTTAGCAGAAGAATCATGTGATGGATCAGAACTGAGGTATCCTCTACTTTTAAGAGTCATTACAGCATTCTCTAGACCAGAGCCAAAATATTTCTCATCATGAGTCAAACTTAATGGGTGTTCAAGAGCAGCACAAACCAAATGCTGCTCAAGTACCTACAAATTACATCAGAAAAGATGAACGTAAGTTTGCCAAGTTGTTGGAATCCCAATTTGAACTTGATTTAAACAAAAATGCGAATCAATGAAATCCCAAACCTGCTGGTTTTGGGCATCAATATGACAACACTCAATTGGGCTCTTGAAGAGTTTCTCAGGATATCTCATAAAATATTGATCAAGAGGCCCTTCAAATGCAACATACACAGCAAGAGATGGCCTTTCTCTTCTCCCAGACCTACCAGCTTGCTGCCACAGGCTAAAGACAAAAGGAAAAAGGACACAATTAAAACTTTTCAAGCACATTGTTGGATTACTGAACAAGACAGATATCAAGAAAAACATTACCTAGCAATACTACCAGGAAAACCTAAATGCAGTGTTACATCAATATGTCCAACATCAATACCCAACTCCAGAGCATTTGTTGCAGTGATACCACAGAGCTTCCCACCAAAAAAGTCACTTTCTATTCTCCTTCGATCCTGGTCCAATGGTCACCCAATGTCAAAACACAAAAAAGCAAGTGTGGGAAGAGGGGGAGGAGGAAGATGAAGAGGAGGAGGAGGAGGAGGAGGAGCAGGAGAGAATTATATGATGAGCAACGAAACTGTAGCATGCATAAACACAGGCTTATAACTATTAGGTAATCACTAAACCCATAAGCTTAAACTGTTAAGAAAAGACCTAACAATAGTATTTGCAAATCACAATAACAACCCAATATAATTGCATATGTTTCATTTTAGAAACAAGGCTCCAATAAATCACATGAATTAGACAACAGTAAGGTAGGTAGTACAGATTAAGGCAAGGGTTGGGCCTTTCGGATTTTAGATTGAAATTTCCAGTACAATGCTGACATTGCACCCATATATTACTAATTTAGGAATCACTTAACTCGATTGGTAACCTTCCACCGATGAAGACACTCAGTGAGCGAGTTACTTCATCAGTTATAACCCTGACATAGCCATCTATAATATAACAATGTAGAGACTGTATTTTCTGCTACTGAGTTGTACATGGGTTTTGAACCCTTGATAGGAGAAATATGAAAAAATTAAACCGAAGTGGGTTGACATCAGTAACTATAGGTGTAATAGCTTTGTACAAGAGAAGCTGACAAACCAATGAACTATATGAATATTTATATGCATAAAGAATGATACCATTACTTAGTAATAACAAATTTCAAAAGTCAACACTGACCTCAGCAATGTAGCCAGCACGATAAGCACATATAGAGTTAGCTAAGTGGGGTGCTGTCTCCTCTAGAATTTCACGTCTGTCATAATCATCCCAAAACATCATTTTGCTTCCAGCACTTGAGTATTCACTTAACAAATAACTAAGAATAGCAAATAAAGCACTAAGAAAGCCCATTAAATGTCATAAATCATGACATGTTGTAGATGCTTTTCAAAGGGGGATCTGAAATCTATAAATTGCTAGCACATACGTGTAAGATAAAACAAGCTCGCAAAGTTTACGTGATCTACAAAAAGTAATGCAACGAAGTCCATGCTGAACCATCTCTGCAAATAGGTATGAGATTTCCGAAATTGAGCTGCAAAAAGATGAAGGAAAAAGTGAGGCATTGAATAATTATGGTAGACAGGTAATGATATGAAATTCATTCTTAAATTTCATTTACATATTTTACAATTAGAAGAACTGGATCACGATACCTAGAATTTTTAGCAGCAGCATTGCTGGTATCATCCATGTCATCGCTCTGACTTTTATTCCATACCTGCAAGCTGGCAGCATTAGTGCCTAGGTCGATAAAAACTACTGTTTATTTATTTAGTTCTAAGCGATAGGGAAATGTAAAATTTGAAGGAACCTACAGTTCTCAGAGATGATATAGGATTCCAGAGGACAAAAAGCTTTTGAGAAGAAGGACTTCCATCATTTTTAATCAGGTCCAATGTTGATAAGTTTGCTAGCTCCTGAAGCATAAGAATGGTTTCATTTCTTCCACGAATACCATAATATAGATGAAATATGAGAGAATCTATGATCAAATACAAAAAAATGACCAACTATTTGGACCTCAAATCTAAGTCCCACAAAGTGTACATGCATAAAACTTTAACAGCTTCTTATAACCTTAGAAACATCATTGTGAAGAATACTTTAATCTCTATTTAGTGCTCCACAACTGTACCAGTTTAGAGCCATCTCAGCAAAGAACAAGGACCTATGGTGAGCAGGTGAGGCAAGCCACACACAACTAAGAAACGCTTATAAAACCAAGCCGGAAAAACAAGTCAAGTAGCCTGTAATTAATTGGTGAAGCTAAATGGACTATGTAAATGGGAATGCCATTCAGGACATGTGGTAAGTATTTCATGGTCCATTAATTAGGCCACTCCAGCAGAATCTTCCTCTAATATATAGATTGGTTCACCCACCAATAAGTCGGATGATAAGGCATGTGTACACAACAGGTTAAAACACCTAAGTACTATATAACACAAGAATCATGCAGATTATTTCAAAGCTTTTTAAGTTTTATAGATACCATGTTCCACTATGATCATTTTCAAAGTAAAATTTTGCTAGGGAGTAGTGATGGTAGAAAAAAGAAATGAGGGGGAAAAAAATAAATCAAGCACCATCATTATTATCTCTAGAAGTTACCTCCAAGAAAATGTTGATATGTTAACAATAAGAAGAGCAAATTATGTGATTGGTCTCTAGCATCCTTACCATGCAATGGTCCATAGGATTAGCAGAAGTTGCAGTAGAAAAAACGAAAGAAGGTTCACTACCATAGACTGCACAAAAAAGCAGAAAGCAAATGAATTTTTCAATGTCAAAAAAATAATATATATATATTTTTATATAAAATGAATCCCTTATCTACACGAGAGAAATATCTACCGTGAGAGCAGAGCCGACGAAGTCTTCTCAATATAAGAGCAGTATGACATCCAAATGCTCCTTTATAAGCATGAGCTTCATCAATCACTACAAACCTAACATATAAAAGAAAATGAATTTTTCAATAAGAGATAGTAAATGTAATTGACATTATAAGAGATACGATACAATTTCAAAATCTACTTACGGTAGAATTGGTTAACCAAAAACAATGAAAACGGTTCATAAAAAATAAAAATTACCTAAGATTAGACAAAATTCTGCTGAACTGTCTGTGTAATGGCAAGATTGACATGTGCAGCATATCAGGATTGGTTATCAACTGCATGCCAGATGAAAAGAATTTCAGCATGAAACTGGTGAGGTGGTCAGCTGAAGAAGTTTAATCTGAGACAACTAAAACTTATGAAACTACCAGTCTAGCATTATCTCGTAGCCATGTCCTGTCCTTCAGAGATGTATCACCATCATACACCCCAATATTTATGTTAACATCAAATGCTTTTGTCATAGCTAACAAAGCTCTTAATTGATCTTGAGCTAAGGCCTACATGCATGAACAATTTGAATTATTTAGATGATACCAAAATTATAACCAAGATGTTAATTTCCCAAAGCATCCACAGAAAAATAAATAAATATTTAACGGATTTGAGAATAACAAAATGCTAAAGCCTAAAGTTCATAAAAACTACAAATCTACAGCACAAGACCTTTGTTGGAAACAAGTAAAGAGCACATGATAACACATTGTGGAACAACATTTCCAGAACTGGCATATTATAGCAAAGAGATTTCCCGCTAGATGTCATTGTTGCAACAACAATATTCTTCCCAGCAAGGGATGCTGATATTGATTCTGCCTGTGGGCATAAAAAGAGTTGAAACCTTTTAAGAAAGGACTATCTTCAAAGGATACAAGTCTAGAAAAAAAAAAAAAAAAAAATCCATACCTGGTGACAGTACAATTTAGAGATTCCAATACATTTAAGAGCAGATCTTGCGTTATCTGAGAGTTCGTTAGGGATTTCGACATGAACGGCTTCCCTGGCACCAATGTCTTCAACATGCACAATCTGCATCAGAAAAACATCCACAGAATGGTGCTCAGGACAGTCCTCTGAGTCAGATACATTATAAAAGAGCCCACATCCCAGATGGCCTGACACTTGTTCATATTAGAATTTGAGGGGAAAAATGAAACTAATATGTTTGGTTCACATGTGAGGCTGTCAGGTCCAAAGAGGATCTGAGTGTTTAAACATGTTTCTCTTCTTAATCATCAAATTAAAATTGTTCAGAAGAAGTTTGGAAGTAACCTGCCCATTTGATCCAATGCCCTTTCTGAGATGTTCAACCATTTCCCCTGGTAACAATTGACTTGTCTCCTGCTAAGTCAAGAAGTCGTGAGAGTGATGTGTTGCAGTAAACAGTTATAGATTAAAAAATTCATTGGGACACGAAGTTTAGTAATTTTTTATTTTCTAGACTTTTGGCAGAAACGTTTAAGTAAGACCTGCCATAGACCCAAACCAATTAACCAGATATAGTCAAGAACTAAATACCAATCCATGATCTATCTTAAGAAATTAACTTTAGTTAAATCCATGGTCAATTCCTGCACTGTGATAAGGGAAAGTTCTTCATTGGAATTCAAACAGCAAACAACAAATAAATTATTCACTAAATTATAATGGAACCTCTTATCAACTATCATGTGACCTAAAGAGGTCAATTTTTTGCACACAGATTTCACCAATTGACAACATTTGACTGATCTTCATTTTTCTGTTTTCGTTCTTGTTATCTCTCTGTAGGGTTCACATATGTAAATTGAAGGTAGGTTTCCAGAAATACAGAAACCATTTACAATGCATATAAAAATATAAAAACCTACATGGCATCGTCTTTGAAATGCATGGGAACTTGAAGTAGAGGAGCAACTTCTCTTAGCCCTTTTTGCTTCATTTCCACTCCTTTTTGCTTCATTTCCACTGTGAGCAGTATCAGATTCCTTCACAAATATGAGCAAATCATCCAAGGAAAGGGACATGGACATCTTTCTAATTTTACCCTGCAAGAGAAAAAAAAAAAAACACTTCATATCATTAAAAAAGCCAGACATGTCTTGCATATGGTGGTTGACAAACAAAGAATTTAAATGGTAAGAGGTTATAAATAGCACAGTGCATAACTTATAAAAGACTGCAGTCTAGCAAACCAATCCAGACCTAGTATACAACATTTGGACTACACTTCCACACTGCCACACAGCCAAACTAGTGTATTGTCATTATTAAAATTTGTTCATTCATTTAAAAACCACAAAAAAAATAAAAAATAAATAAATAAATGAAAATGATAATAAGTTACCCTTATAATGAGTTCTAGTATACTAATTAGAATAGTCATTCTAGTTTATAAAAGAAAGTAGAACATTTGTTTATTATAATGAATAATGATAATGATAAGTCATTTCTTCACCAAATATTTTTCTTTTCCATTATTCCAGTCAAATCCATTGCAAAGATTAGAAATCAACAAAAGAAAAAGTAAGTGAACCTAACCCATTGAATCATTACTATATCCACTATTCTGATATTAAAATTTAATATTTGACTGATATAAAATTGGAACAAAGTAGATCTTTTTATTTATTTCATATTTCTTTTGACTTGAAAGAATCTATCAATATTTTCAATTAAATCTTCTTGTTCCTGGACGTTTTAGTGTATACCTCCTTAATACAGATAATGCCTGCACTAACAAAATGTTTAGTACCCCAAATCCTTGAAAAATGAAAATGTAGAGCTTGGTCCTTGCTGCAGCAATGAACAAGAACCCACCCTAACAATTTCTAATGAATTCCAACTATTCAATAACAAAATCCAACTGTTAATAAGAAATTTATAATATTAATCATGCTCTTTACATATTTTAACTCCTAAATCCACTTTGTTCATGTTCACACAATTTCACCAACTGACAGCATGTAAGAAGTTACTGCGATTCTGACTGACTTATCGACAACAATTGCTCAAAAATTTGAACAAGCTCTTAAAGATTAGGCCAGAAAATTTAAGATCTATAAAAGCAAAAGTAATTTTGAAATTTGAAGTAGTCCTTGCTCCCTGCGATGACTACTAAGCTCAAAAACTTCTTAAATAATGTAATATTGCTATCTGTACAAAAATTTGGAAAAAGAAGGAAAACTAAAAGTTCAAACGTTAGTTGTGTTAGTTTTATCCACCCTATCAACCCTTCTCACTAACATCTTCCCAAATTGTAATTGCAAGAATCTACAACATTACACATATTGTAGAATGCACTCAGTATCAGACATCTCATAAAGGTGTGACTCTCCTTTCAGTTTACATATGTTATATAATCCAGTCTGTATCTGCATGCATGAATGTATTAGTGAATTGTGTCTAAGATTGTGTGTGTTTGAACATATTACTATGGCTAATGGGGAACAATATAAAAACTCCAAATTTATTCAGCTGATAAGATCATTAGAAGCATGCTTTACAAACAATGTCAAAGTTTCTTTTCCCTTGTTCTTGTTCTTGTTCTTATTTTCTTTTTCTTTTCATGAGTTCTTGGCACTTACAGGAATATTTTCGCTTTCAATAAGTAATATGAAGTTATTTCATTTTCATCATTTAATAGTTAATACTCTCTCAAAACAAGTTCTCTACACTTTCTTCTCCAGAACGAGAAAGCCAAGCATATAAAAGTTTCTTCAGTTAATAAACTGATTATCACTTGCAAATGATTGTGGAAATTCAAAAATTATATGTAGGTTGAAATCATAACAAAGAAACAAAAACAAATGTGACAAATAAATTATTACTCACAAGCTCTTGTATATAGAAAGAGAGAAACTTTAAACATAAGCATAACATTACCATCTTAATAGTCTCCCACAGATTGGATTTAAAGGAACTTTCCAATTTCTTCATTGCATCATATATCTTCGACAGAGACATGCCTTTTTGACCTGTGTAGAGCAAAGTGAAAACAAATAAAGATAATTTTGCTCAATGGGAAGCTGATTGTAATTAGCTTTAAAAACGTTATAAATCATGTTTGCTATTCAATGATACCAGTTCTGGGATTGTCTTCTACTTGATCTCTTTCTTCTGCTGATGCATTGATGATAACAAGGGAATCACAATAATTTTTAGATTCCATGTCATCAGCAGCGAACTGGACCACCTGAGATGGACACAGAATAGCTTTAACAAAAGTAACTAAGATTAAGAAGTAATTTCCCTATATATATATTTGCCTTCAGATTACATCTCAGGGGGTTAAAGGGTAGCACTGCGCCGGGTGGGGGGTGGTGGTGTGGGAATAAAAATAATAGTAAATAAACTAATAATAAAAGGTTCCCTCCCTCCAAGAAGAAGTACAATGATCTAGGTATATAATTCATTTAAAAAATAAATAAAATAAAATAAAAGGGAAATTAACTGAAGCAGAATTATCATGTACGGTAAATGATGTTTTCTTGCCATCCCGGCACTGAAGATAGAGCTCGGGTAGAAATCCTGACATTAATGGAGAAACCTTATTCAAGTATTTCACGGAGTACATGCTACTGACAAAGATATTCAAGTATTTGGGAAAATCAGGGGCGTAACCGGGGCAATCAATAACAAAAGCATCATAAACCAAAAACTACATATGAACCTTCTTAATTACAGAAATCATCAATTACCATCAATATGTAATAGATATTCCGGTCTAGTATGATAAGTAAACTGTAAAAGATAGACTTTATTCACCAAAGCACAGCACAGAGAGGACAACATGATACCTACATCTCTACAACTTGAAGCCGAATTAGGTAAATAGTTTACTTCCTAAATCAGAAACACTAATCTCAGATATGTCATATTAGAACTTCAACTGTCATTTAAGCACCGATGTGAACATTTGTTAAAGTGTAACACTTTAACACCAAATTACCTTCTTCTTTTTTTCTCGTCAAACTACTGAATAAAAGATGCTGGATCCCAACTTAAAAAATAAAATAAAATAAAATAAAATAAAATAAAAAAAACTAACAAGGTCGGGATTTTGTAGGTCAAAGACTGACACAGAAGTAAACTTGTACGTAGTTAGATAATCATAATATTAAGCAATTATCAATACATTCTCTAACGTTGCATGAATTGCAGAAAAACAGCATGGTGATGCAGTAGAGTCAGTTGGCTCTACTGGAATAACCATATTAAAATCATGAGCTTCAAAAATAAAGTTAAGAAACTTCATATATAATCTAATGAGTAATTTTAGAAAATTTAACCAATTACCTTAGGACAAAGAATAGCAAGATGCTCAATGTCCTTGATACCAACTTGAACTCCAAACTTTGCAAGCTGGTTCAATGCGTCCTTCACGTGAGTTAATGTCAATTTTTCACTCCGCAGTTGAAGACAAGCAGTGAAAATGCTCAAGAAAGCAAATGCCTCCACAATTTTCTTCAACCAATCTGGACACAAGCACGAAGAACCATTATTACTGCTTTTAAAAATTCCTTCACCGCCACTTCGCCAATTGGCTTCTCTCAACAACATGCATTTCCCTGAATTTGGATCTGATAAACAGTTCACTGACTCTAAAACCTCAACGAACTTTACACAATTCTGTCCCTCAAGGGCATTCTTGTTAGTAGACCGCAAAACACTCCATAAAAACTCACAAGGGCGGGCCTCTTGATTATTGCAGTCAACACTCTTGCGTTTTGTTTCTAAAGGTTCTCTATTTACTTTTCCAAAGTCCATAGTATTAGAATCACAATACTTTGGTTGATTACTACTAATATTGCTCGACAAGTCTTCTTCATGTAAAGATGATAATTCTTGCATCATATCTGCATACGTCGAATCGGCAAACTTTTTTGAGATTAAGTTGTGTTTGGCAACACTTGATGAAGTCTTGGAGAAATCTGCTTTCGGGATTTGTGGTCTATCTTTCTTTGTGAAGGGAATAAGAACAAAAAATTCCCCGGGCTCAATCGAGACACTACTTACTTGACTTTGTAAGCTCAATTTGACACCCTGTATAATATCAGCATATAATTAAAATTCAAAATAACAGAATAAAACATACTACAAATGGTGGAGCCAGCTAATCCCAAAATTATCTTCTAGAAATTCAGTTTAAGGATTCAGTCAAAACCCTCTATAACATTGTGATTGGATTAAAAAATTTAGCCCATATAACTGATTAAGAATTTAAAAATAATGATGAAACAATCTACAAGGTTTCTTTAACATTCTCCAATCTCATCACCTAATTTCTCCGACAAAAAGGTAAATTTTTACCCCAAACTGAATTATATTCCAGACTCCACCACTGAATTAATTATTAGTCAAAAAGCAAAGGATATTCATATAGTTGCAGCGATTAGTAACAGGAAGCTAATAAATTTGACTACAAAACACACCAAAGAAGGACAATAAACACAGAGCGAATATGCATACATACTTAATACATTGTGTGTGTAGAGAGAGAGAGAGAGAGAGAGAGAGGAGGGTAGTATGGTAACTTGCCTTGAAAAAGAGGTGGAAATTGGTGGAGGAGGAGGCGGGAGGGAAATTGAGTTTCAAGAGAAGCTTGAGGTCGTAAATGGTTTTGTCAGACGACACGCACACTGTCGTCGTTTCGCCCGTCAGTGTGCGCACTTGGATTTCGCTTACCGTTGCTCTCATTGCAACTTATTCTGAGATTTTTAGACCAAGTAAATAGGGTTCTGTTTATACTAAAATAAAATAAAATTCTTGTTTCTGATTTAAAATTTCCTTTTCATATCCTACAAAAAAATAAAATAAATAATTCCTCTTTTTATAGGTTCTGCCTTGGCGGGCAATCAATCGCCTCTATCTCTCTTTGATGGCAAACTTCATTTTAAATGATTTTCATGTTCACTTAAAAATGCGTTTACTAATCGGGAATGAAAGAAATCGGAGTCAAGTTTCACTGGAAAGGGAATGGAGAGGAATCGGAATTAGATTCCTAAATTTCATTCCAATATTTACTTTGAAGAATTGGAAAGGGAATCAAATTTGTACAAAGTTGATTACAAAAATACTCTCATATATACAAAATATAGCTATATATATATATATATGGGGAGGGATCGAGGGATACAATTCTTGACACAAGAATTGACACGATTTTATAACCATTAGATTATTGAGATGTGGATGGCTAGGATCCATTAAATTTAATTATTTTCCTCTCTCCATATTAATATTTTTTATCTCCTCTTTTCTCTCTTCAAGATTCTCTTTACTAAATTTACTATTTTCTTTTCTTTACATTTTTTTTTTCTTCCTACCTTTTATGTCTCTCTCTTCTGGTATTTTTTTTTTTAAATATTGTCAAAAAATATACAAAAAAAAAAAAAAAAATTAAACCGAAAGAATTGGAATTAAACCAAAACAACTGCAGTATAGAATACAAAACGAAAAATATAATATTAATAATTCAAAAAATAAAAAAAATTTAATAAGCATATACAACTAAATCATGATTCACGGATATAAGGATTTGTCAGTTTCATATATATATATATATATTTTGAAATATTGTTAGTGTCATAATTATTTAATTGCTTATTGTTTTTTTGTTTTGCATTTTTTTGAATTATTATATATTTTTTTTTTGTTTTGTATTGTACTGCTATTTTTTTTTTGTTTTGTTTAATTGCTAATGTTGCAGATTTTGGTTATAGGTTTTAATTTTTTTGGGTTCATGTGTTGTGTTGAAAGATGACTAATTTCTCAATTTTGTTTTTGTTTGATTTTTTTGTAATGAATTATGAATTAAAATATATATATACCAGAAGAGAGGTAAAAAAAATGTAAGGAAGAGAAAATAGTAAATTTAGGAAATAGAATCTTGAAGAGAGAAAAGAGGAGATAAAAATATTAATATGTAGAGAGGCAAAATAAATAAATTCAATGGATCATAGCCATCCACATCTCAATAATCTAATAGTTATAAAATTGTGTCAATTCTTGTGTCAAAAATTGTGTCCCCCGATCCCTCCCCTATATACAGATTTTCTATTGTCAGTTCGTCTTGACAATAAATATATCAGGACGAAGAATGTGGACCACTAGATTTACATACTTTGACTCAAAGTGTATGCACTTGTCAAAACTTCTCCATAATCTATGGTCCACATTTTTCGTCCTGATATATTTATTGTCAGGACGAACTAACAATAAAAAAACTATATATTGTTGGGGTGTTTGCTCTAAAGCTTGTAGTTTGTAAATGTGAATTGAACAATAAATAAAAGAAGTAGTTTATTCATTCAAATTGTCTCATACATTTATTTATATCATGTGTACTTAACATTCAAGATTGCCGGATGGAATCTCTAACTGAGTATATGAGTGTCATATATAGAGGTATTCAGTTTGAGATGAGCAATATAAAGAATCCGTAGATAACAAATAGAGTTGGACACTTTATTTGTGGTTAATCTACAGCTGCGGTCCATTCCGTAATGTACGATGGTCTTAACCTAGATTATTCATATAGTGATATGAGAATGGAGGCACCTTATATGATGTGATCATATAGGACTGGCCATGATCTATATGAATCTCTCACCAAGATCCGTTACAAGATGAGATTCATATATATCAACTAATGATGGCTATATATGGGTGATCTTAATCCTAGGTGTCTTATCAACTCCTTTAGGTTAAATCGTGGTTTTGATATACCATGGATGAGATCAGAGTTGCATTCCTGGTCAATAACTCCGTATGTCGGAATCGCAGTTTGGCTTGTGGTTGGGAAGGTTTGTACACAATAGTAGAATCCACTCCTTCTTGTGAGAAGTATATAGTAGTTCCCTTAATGGTTGATTCGGGGCTTGAACAATATGAGCGCTCTCCTAATTCCGTAAGGAATGTAGGATTTATTGTTCATTAGAGAATCAATGGTACTTAATGGAAAAATATAATTAGAGGGGTATAACGATCATTATAACCCAGCTTTAATTATGAATTACTTGTAGAGGATCATACCATATGTAATAACTATATCGATGGACACCAAGAGTTATTGGTTTATGTAAAAACGTCTACAGTTGAGAGAGTGTAGCTTCGGGTTTTTAGTGGAATAACACCGAAGTTAATAATCATGAAATATTAATTAAATAGTTTAATTAATTATTTTTAAGGATTATTGGAACTCAAAATACTGTGGTCCATTAGGTCTCCTTGCTAGCCCAATCGATATAGGTAACAAGGGTCACGGTTAATTAATTGGATTATCTAATTAATTGTGTTACGAAAGTGACATGTGTATAATCGGGAATTAGTTGAATAATGAGATTATTTGATTAATGGAAAATAATAATTATGTTAATTAAATAATTATATTATTTAATTATGTAATTAATCATTATTGGAGGGTGTTCTTTGATATTTAATTTTGCAAGATAAGATAATGTGATTATTTTATTTTTAATTAAATATTGAATTTGAATTTAAAAAGCTTTATTAAAATCTATTAAAAGGTATCAGATATTTTTTAAAAGGATTTTAATGACAAATTTAATCAGTTTAAAATAGATATATAGATATATGATATATATATATATATATGGAACTGATGAGTGCGTCCAACGACAGAACACAAAAAAAAAGAAAAAAAAGAAAAACAAAAAAGAAAAAAAGAAATGATCATAGTGGTGCGGCCAAAGTGAAAGTAAGTAAAAAAGAAAAAGGTTTCATATTTCATTATTTTATTTCATCCAAGGTTGGCCAAATTCTCCATACACAAAGCAAGAGTTGTTTTGTGTTGTTTCTTTTACCTTTGCTGACGGTGATTTTTGGTGGTCACCGAGTCAATAATTTACCTTATGAATTGTTATGATTTATGAACTTGGATGATTGAAAAACAAAAGAAATAAACCAGAAAGCACAAACAATTACGTGGTAAAACTCCAAGGGTTGGAGAAACATCCACGGTTTGTTGCCTAAGCAACGAAGCCAAATTCACTATGAAGATGAATTACAAAAATGCTGTATTACAATCTCTCTCTCTAGCTATTTCTCTCGTCCTTTCCTCCTTTTGCGTAATGGAGGGATATTTATACATGTTTAACTAGGGTTTTGGCATATGGTGCCCTAATTGTGTGTTGTAGTCCTTAACGGACTCGGACTCTCTTTCTTTTGTATATTTCCTGATCTGGTTGAATCCAAGTCTGATTCTGATTCTGATTCTGATTCTTCCTCCTTTATTTATGGAAAATCTATTTGCTTCCTTATTTGAACTCTGCAGTCACTGTGGCTTATCATGGAGTTGCTTGCTGCTGATTGCGCCCAGAGTCTTGAATATAGGCGTTGTTGTCTATTTGTTTTCATTGATTCCCGACCACACCGAGCATTTTCCCGAGTAAGATTTATTGCCCGAGCGACTTGTCTTTGCCGATGGTCGGGCAGCTTCCTTTTTTCCCGAACAGGTTCTCATGGGGGATTTCTCGCTTCGTTAGTTGACTTACCCTTGAACCTGCCCACGTGGCTGTGTATGGTGATGACGTGTCCGCCACGATTATTTTTACCTATAACAATACCCCCTTAAATTTTTGAGCCGACCGTTCCGAGTCAGGTCCTCTCGGATCGAATATTTAACTTCATATATCTTCATAACTAGTCTTCATTTGTCGTTTTCTGTTAATATATCCTCGCTCGATTCGAAGTCTTTAATGACGTGTTTTAATTACGACCGCACACATTCGATTTAGTACTTATTTCAGAAATCTTTTGACGGTGACGTTTTCACTTTCTGACGGCTCAAGGTGCTCGCTGGTCGCCACTTGTCCTTTTTTGTTTGGCTGGGGTACAGTGCATTTATGGGACGTAACCCCTCTGTCTGCTTGTTTACGGCCCACGTCACTGCCCACGCCCCTCCAATTTCCCGCTTCTTTGTGCTTCTTCTAGGGTTTTGTTCCCCTTTTTGAAATTGATGCGTGGCCTATATATACTTATAGCGTTTACAGGTTTTCTTTCTTTATTTCCTTTCTGCATTTCCCTTTTTTCAGAGAATTTCTTTTCTGCGTTTCCATTTTTTGCTCCTTTTTCTGCTATCTTCGCGCGTTCTTCGGGGAATTTGCTTGCGTTTTTTGCCCTACTGCGGTTGTCTGCTTCAACCCCTAAGCCTTCTCTCGAAGATTCTCTCCGTAGATTGCGCCATCTCCGCTTCTTGCTATATCAAGGTTAGTTTCTATGGATTCTGCAGCTAGGTTCCGTCTTTACACTGTTGGCATGATCGCTATTGAGCAACACGATGCACACACTGCGTCTGTAGTCCACAATTTATTGAAACCACCTCTCTTTGATCAACCGTATTTCATTGATGCTGACGTATCTGCAATTTCTCGTGAAAATTTTGCTCCTTCAGAGGCTTCATTTCCTCCTGAAGTTCATTCAGTTTCCTCGGATTCATCGCCTCCTGACTATCAGCCTGCAGATTGGTCGGATTCTTCTTCTTCTACAGCTGACATTCGGTCTTGGAAACGACCGGGAAAAAAGATGAGCACTCGCAAGGTTTACAAAGACTCCCACTCGCTGGAGAGCCGAGTCGGGATCCAGAGGGTTGTCGAGAACGACGTCGAGGTAGAGCATAGGGCTGCTCGCATTCCCTTCTCTCCCGAGCGCATATGCGCTTATGATGTAGAGCCGAATATGGTCGGCCCCGAGGAGGTAGGCAAGTATATGCGGCGGTTCGATCTAGATGGCGACGCGATTTCGCTAATCCCCGCTGAAGGTCGGGCTGCCTGGAACCCACCACCCGGTCATATGGCGATCTATGGATCGATGCTCGCCTGCGGCGTTACTCTTCCTCTCCAGCCGTTCATTACTTGGTTTTTGGCTGAGGCCCGAATTGCCCCGGCTCAGCTGACTCCAAACAGCTATCGGATTCTGATGTGCATGTGGCACAGGATGAAGCGGCCACCCCCTACTCCTCGCGAAATCCGTCACTTCTATTCCCTGAGGCCCGTGGGGAAGTCCGGGGTCTTTTTTCTTCAATCGACTCAGCCCGAGTTCTGGATCCCTAAAGATGTTGTCGTGAAGGGCGAAATCGAGTCGACCACCGATGAAAAAATGAAGGGATTTGTTTGGGGCTTCCCTACCTCAAACAAATTCTGGAAGAACAGCTGGTTCTTTGTGGGTGGACGTTGGGGCCAGTCAATCAGTTTTGATCTGGGTGGCTCCAAGATGACTTGCAGGGTTCCTCGGTATTTTTGTTCGCCCCAATGGAACCATGTAACTTCCTCCTTCACCGACGAAGAGCTGAAGACCCTGGCTCGGGCTGCCGTCCGCCCCTTGGAGAAAAGGGGTAAGCCCTACCTGTATAATGAGGGAAAGATGATCTCAGCTTGCCTCTTTCCTCAGATTTCTGCCCGCCGCAGACGCCGTAAGTTATGTTGTAGTTTTTATCGTCTTTTATCTTTCATTTGCCTTGGTATTTGTCTACTGACTCGGGCTCTTTTTCTTTTTTTTACAGTATATGACGTAGATGTGGTCTGCGATGCTCTGGCACGCCGGATGAAAGGGATCGTGGAAGCCAGCAGGAAAGAGGCCCTCCGCCAGCGAGATGCAGGAGTAGCTCCTCCTGATAATAAGTCTGAAGGGAGTGCTCCTGAGGATCTTCCTCCTGAAGGGGATGAGGAAGAGGAGGTGCCCGAGTACGTGCCCGAGGAGGCCCATGGTCAAGAGACGACTATAGATACAATGGGTCCTTCAACTTTAAAGGGGAAGGAAAAGGCGGGGCACCCCTCTGAGTCCGAGCGGGAAGCCTTTCCCAGTGGGTCAAATTCCCCCCATACCGCTGCTCACACACCAGGTGTTATTCCTCAGAGTGTCGAAGTAAGCGGGGGACGTTTGGACGTGGCGGCTCCAGAGATCCCGGCTCCAGCTGATGTCACTCCTGCCCCAAGAGACGACAACGTTGATGTAGAGCAGCCCGACAAGATTTCCGCAGATCAGGCGGTTAGCCCTAGCTCTCGCGGGAGGCGATCTGGAAAGCGGAAGGCTTCGTTTTCTCCTGGTCGCCCGACCCCCAAGATCCCCCGAGTGGTTGCTTATGTTGATTCATCTTCGGATGACGAAGGGGTGGGTACCATTGAGAAAGATGCGAACGTTCCCCCTCCACTGGATCAAGTCAGGAGTGATATTGGAGGTTCACCTGGCTCTCCTCGGGTGGCCTCGTCTGCTGGGCTCCCCGAGGCCGGTGTGAGCGGTTCAGAACCCTCCCCCCAGACCGACGATCCTGCTCCCGAAACCATGCTTAGGGCCATGGCTTCAGGCAGCGCCTATATAGGGAAGGATCGCTGGAGTCACTTCCGGATGGGGACCGTGTCGGACCGTCTCCGCAACTTCTTCAACAGCGCCTCTTACGTAAGTAACGCTTCGGTTATGCCTAAAACCTCGTATTTCTTCCTTTTATTTTTGCTTTTACGTTACTTGTTGTTGTTTTAACTTGCTGCAGATGGTGGCGGAGATGTCCGGGGCTTGTCATGCCGGCGAAGCCCAGGCGGACAGAATAAGGCGGCTAGAGGCCCAGCTGAAGGAGAGTGTGGATCGCTGCTCTCGGGCTGAGCTGGCTTGCCAAGAAGGTGCTAAGTCGAGTCAGGTGCTCATGGATCAATACCTGGCTCGGCAACTGGAGGCTGAACAGCGAGCATCTTCCGCTGCTGAGGAGGTCAAGATTTTGCAAGATCTGCTGTCATCAACTCAAGGTGCTCTGCTCCAGGCTGAGCAGACCGCTGAAGACGCCAAGTCTGCTTACGAGCGTCGAATTGAAGACCTTGAGCGTCAGGCCTTGACAGTTAGGTCCCTATCGAAGGAAGCTAGGCTGGAGCTGGAAATACAAAGTGTCGATCGGTTCAAGAAGTCTCCAGCCTACGATGCTTTGCTTCTGCGTGAATTCCAGCGGGGGATGGTCTCAGCTGGAGAATTTTTCAAGCAGAAGAATAGGGCGACTGATCGGGCTAGGGCCAACTGGAGCCTTTCAATCAGAAAGCATGTGGATACCTCTCTGGAGTCTCTTCGGGCCCAGATGAGAGAGTGGCGGGCGTATTGTAGAAGTAAGGGTAAAGCGCCGCATCCCATGCACCTTGAGGTTCCTTCTGCTGACTCCTTCTCTACCTTTTATGCCTGTGAGAAGGCGGGGATCGACAATGAGACACCCGACTTGGGTCCCGTCCCCGGGGTTGATTATACCGACTGGATGGTCGATGATGAGGAGGAGGATGCGATTGTGTGGCCTTCGGATGACAGCCTGTTGAGCGAATATGTGATGGAGCCTAATCCGGACGTTGGTGGGAGCAGCTCCCGACCCCCAGCACCGCCTTCTTGAGTTCTGATTTCAAGTCTTTTTCTTTTGTATACTAAGTCTTTCACAACCGACTATTTGTAACTATTTGTGGTCAATCTAAGCTCGTTTGCCTGTTCGCACTTAGCGTTCTTCGAACTTGTGGGTTTTTTGGGAGTCCGAAACTTTACTCTAACCGAGTGCTTTATTATTTGGCTTTTTACTCGGTCAAGTTGAGTCTTTCGACCGGTAACTTATTTTGGCCGAGTATCTTACGTAACTGGCTTTTATTGTAGTTCACACCGCATATCTTATTTAACCGATTGGTAGTTTTGGCCGAGTATCTCATGTAACTGGCCTTTTATGTAGTTTGAACCGAGTATCTTATTTAACTGGTAGCTAGTCTTTTGGCCGAGTATCTTATGTAACTGGCCTTTTATGTAGTTTGAACCGAGTATCTTATTTAACCGGTTGCTAGTCTTTTGGCCGAGTATCTTATGTAACTGGCCTTTTATGTAGTTTGAACCGAGTATCTTATTTAACCGGTTGCTAGTTTTGGCCGAGTATCTCATGTAACTGGCCTTTTATGTTTTTTTTTTTTCTTTTTATCAGTTAGTTTTTTACCTCAGCGTTACGTCGAGGCTCGCCACGACCATACGTTAAGGTCCTTGCACAAGTCACCTAGGACGTCTCCTGGTTTTATCTGTGCGAGGTTTTTGCCGAATCGTTGGGGTATTTTGTACCGGCCAACACGGCTGCGCGTCTCACTAGCCTTTCTAGCGGCGCTCCGAGCAGTTTTCCAGTTTTTATTCTGGTGCCTCGGTTTTGCCATTTTGTTAAAGGATACGTTCGTATCACTTTAACTAGGCGGGCATGCTACTATAGCTTTTTCGCCCTTCGGGCTCAATTTGTCCGCACTTTTGCGGCTTTATTGCTCCCGTACTGTGTTTACTGGACCAATTTTTTGGTTAACCGTTGTTGCCAACCAGTTTTTGGTTGGCCGTTGTTGTCGAAGTGTTGCTTATGGACTATCAATTCCACGATTTATTCTGTACTGGCAACTGAACTTTGGGTGAACTTTATTAGATAAATGTGACTGAAAACGACAAATAAACTTGAAACAATTAAGATAGAAACTAAAAAATTGAGCTAAAGCAGAATTATTAAGATATGGTTGGATCCCTCATGGATAGAATGTCTTTAGGTACTGTGCGTTGCATGGTCGGGGTACTAGGCTGCCCTCTGGTCGGGCTATCGTGTAGGCCCCGTGTCCCACAACTCCTTTGATGATGTACGGCCCTTCCCATTTATTGGCGAGAGATCCCGAAGATTTATCCTTGGTGTTTGGGGATACTTTTCTCAGTACTAAATCTCCGAGTTGGAATCTTCTCTCCCGAACGTGGGAATTGTAGTACCTCGCAGCCCTTTGCTGGTATGTAGAATTTCTTACTTGAGCCGTATCTCTGATTTCTTCGAGTTCGTCTAAACTTTGTTGCAGCATATCTACATTGTGCTCGGGGCTGTATAACTGTATCCTGGGAGATGTGAAAGTTGTTTCTGCTAGGATGACAGCTTCTGTCCCAAACGCCAGTGCAAAAGGGGTCTCCCCCGTGGATGACCTCATCGTTGTTCGGTATGCCCATAATACCTCGGGCAATTTGTCCGACCAACCCCCTTTCTTCGACTCTAGTTTTGCTTTCAGTGTGTGCTTGATTACTTTATTCACAGCTTCCGTCTGACCATTGGTTTGAGGGTGAGCAGGTGATGCGTAGTAGTTGGTGATCTTGAATTCTTTGCACATATCTCTGAAATTCTTGTTGTCGAACTGGGTTCCATTGTCAGTTATGATGATACTCGGGATCCCGAACCGGTATATGATGTTTTTCTTGACAAAGCTGGTGGTGTTAGCCTCCGTAATGTGCACAAGTGCTTCTGCTTCTGCCCATTTGGTGAAATAGTCCACTGCTACAATGGCGTGTTTTGCTCCTCCCTTTGTTCCCGTGGGCATTGGTCCTATTAGGTCGAGTCCCCACATGGCGAAGGGCCACGGCGAGGTTAGACTTCTGAGTAATTCTGGGGGTTGCCGAATATCGTTTGCTATTCTTTGGCATGTTTCACAGCTCTCGGCGAATCGCTGCGCCTCTGCGAACAGGATCGGCCAGTAGAAACCTTGCCTAAGTACTTTGTGTGCTAGGCTTTTACCCCCAGTATGGTTCCCACACACTCCGCTGTGGACACTTTTTAGGATTTTTCCGGTTTCTTCACCAGCCACACATCGTTGCAGCACTTTCGAGAATCCTCTCCTGTACAATTCTCCCTTTAAGATTGTATACCGGGTTGACCTGTATCTGATGCGTTTTGCTTCCACTGCATCCTCTGGTAATATGTTTTCTTCTAAATACTTCCTGAGTTTGTATGTCCAGTCGCTTGTGCTTGGCCGGATCTCTGCTACCATGATTTCCTCTGATTCTGCTGTACTCGGCTTGGTCAGATGTGCCACTGGTATTGCTTTGGATCTGATGCTCGTGGTGGCTGAAGCTAACTTGGACAAAGCATCTGCTTTCTCGTTTTCTTCCCGAGGGATCTAAGAGATTTTGTACACTTTGAACTTTCTAAGTAGCCTTTTTGCAATGTCCAAGTAGACTATCATATGCTCTTCTCTTGCCTGGTATTCATCCAGCACTTGATTAACCACAACTTGTGAATCGCTGTAAATTTCCAGCTCATCTGCCCCTAATGCTATGCAAACCCTTAGGCCGGCCAGCAAGGCTTCATATTCTGCCTGATTGTTGGTTGCTTTGAAATCGAACCTCATGGCACACTCCACGGTATCCCCCTCGGGGGTTGTTATGACTATTCCTGCCCCGCTGCCGTGTGTGTTCGATGACCCGTCTACATGCAATTTCCACTGAAGTTTTTCAATCCGTTCATCCTCCATTGTCCTCCTTACCTCGGCATCGGGCTCGGTGAATTCTGCTATAAAGTCTGATACTGCCTGCCCTTTAACTGCCGCTTTAGGTGTGTATTTGATGTCGTATTCACTCAGCTCCACGGCCCATTTGGTCAATCTTCCCGACACTTCCGGCTTTTGAAGGATTAGTTTTAATGGACAGTCTGTATATACTTCTATTGTATGCGCTTGGAAATACGGCCTCAGTTTCCTGGCTGATGTGATCAGTGCTAGAGCTATTTTTTCTGCTGGAGAATACCTAGTTTCTGCCGGTAACAATGCCTTGCTTGTGTAGTACACTGGTTTTTGTATCCCCTCTTCTAATCGTATTAATACCGAACTTGTCGCCACCTCCGTGACCGACAAATACAAGTATAATGTTTCTCCTACCACCGGTTTTGAGAGGATAGGTGCTCGTCCCAAATATTCCTTCAACCTCTGGAAAGCTTCTTCACATTCTGCGCTCCATTCGAGCCCTTTTCCCTTTTTTATTGCTTTGAAGAACGGGGCACACTTGTCTGTTGACTTGGCAATGAACCGATTGAGCGACGCGAGACATCCTGTCAGCCTTTGTACATCTTTCAACGTCTTTGGTGAAGCCATTCCTTCTAGTGCTCTGATCTTCTCGGGATTCACCTCAATTCCTCTTTGGTGAACCTGAAAGCCCAGAAACCTCCCCGAGGGTACTCCGAACACACATTTACTGGGATTAAGTTTCATTTTATATCTCCTCAGAACATCGAAGGTTTCCTTCAAATCCTCCGAATGTTTTTCCGCTGTAGTGCTCTTGGTTAGCATATCATCCACATAGACTTCCATGTTTCTCCCAATCTGCCGAGCAAACATCCGATTCACCAACCTTTGGTACGTTGCTCCAGCATTTTTCAACCCGAATGGCATTACTTTGTAGCAATATAGGCCTTGATCCGTAGTGAAAGATGTTTTTTCTTCGTCTGTTTTGTTCATCCGGATCTGATTGTATCCCGAGTAGGCATCCATGAAACTTAGTAACTCGTATCCTGCCGTTGCATCTACTAACTGGTCAATCCTCGGTAGAGGGAAACTGTCTTTTGGGCAGGCTTTGTTTAGGTCAGTGAAATCGACGCACATCCTCCATTGGTTGTTCTTTTTCTTGACCAACACTACATTGGCTACCCACTCCGGGTATCTGACTTCCCTTATTGATCCTGCGGAAAGTAGCTTCTCCACTTCTTTCTTAATTGCGATGCTTCTCTCTGGATTGAACAATCTTCTCTTTTGTATCACTGGTCGGGATTCTGGGTTGATCGATAGGCTATGAGATATTACCTTTGGGTCTACTCCCAGCATATCCTCGTGACCCCAAGCAAAAATGTCCTCATATCTTCTTAGCAATGTGATAAGTTGGGTTTTGACGTGTATGCTTAAACTTGCCCCCACCTTCACTGTCTTACTCGGGTCCATTGGATTCAGCGCTACCTCTACGGTCGGCTCATCCTTTCTGACTTCAGGTTCTTCTCTGGGGTCTAACTCAAATTCTTTTGGTACTTCTGCCGGCTCTTCCGGCTCTTCCCCCTTTTGCTTGGCCGTCACTGCGTACACTTGGTGTACTTCCCTATCTTTGTATACCGACAAGTTTGCTCTTCGGGCCATCTCTTGTGACCCCTTAACCACCCCTACCCCGTATTCTGTCGGGAATTTTATCATGAGGGCATATGTTGCTGTCACTGCTTTGGTTTTGTTCAAGAATGGTCGGCCCAACAAAGCGTTGTACGGCCAGTTCTCTGTATCCACTACCACAAAGTCGAGCAACACAGTTTTCTGGCAAGGTATCGTCCCAATCTTCACGGGCAATTTTACTGTTCCTAGCGACCTTACCTCGACTCCCCCAAATCCTCTAAGGGGTGTGGGAAACGGCTGTAGGTCTTTCCTATCTAGCCTCAGCTAGTCATATACTTCTGCACTCAGAATATCCGCCGAACTCCCATTATCAATCAAAATTCGATGAACCTCTCTATGACCGATCCTTGCACTGATTACCAGTGCGTCGTTTGGCTTAACATCTACTCCATGTGAGTCAGCTTCTGTGAATATGATCGGGTCCCATCCCTCTTTGATTCTTTTCGGGTCGGGTTCAATGGAATTGACATCCAGGTCTCTCCGTGCCTCCATGGCCTCTCGAATTTCTTGGGTCCTTTCCCTGTTACTCCTGCCAGTTGCCGGTCCTCCAAAGATGGTGTTAATTGCTCCTTCATCCTCAGCTTTCTTTGGACTGAATTTTCTTGCCCGCCCATCCTGCCGGCTGTCCTTTTGTCCATCCGTCTTGTCTACCTTCTTGAGGACGATGTCTTTCAGGTGTCCTTCTCTGATGAGGGTTTCAATATGGTCCCTTAATTGGAAACACTTGGATGTCTCGTGCCCGTTCTCCTTATGGAAACGACAATACTTGGTGGCGTCCCTCCGGGCATATGTTGATTGCCTAGGAGGTTCTTTTGACATGTTCTTCTCCTCTAGGATTGCCAAGATTTCGCCTTGATCTTTTTTCAGGGGGGTGTAGTTTGTATATCTACCTTGGAACTTCTGCCGTGGCTGATCGGTTCTCGGATCGTATGCTCGCCGTCCATCCCGACCATCCCGCGTTTTGTTCTTCTGTTTGTCCCCTTTGGTGTCGGGCGCCTTTGTTTGGTCTTTGGTTTTGGTTCCCTCTGGGCGACCGCCATGCACGAAGTAACCCCCTGTGGCAATTTCTTCTTCTTCAGCCAGGGCGTACCCCCTTGTGGCAATTTCTTCTTCTTCAGCCAGGGCGTACCCCCCTGCCATGTCCATCATATCAGCGTAGCTGGTTAGTCTGGCTCTTCTGAGGTCAAATGACAATTGGCCATTTTGAAGGTTGTTGATGAACGCAGCAATTATTGCTTCGTCATTTGCACTCCCGATCTCAGATACTTCCTGACCGAATCTCCCCAGATATTTCTTTAGTGACTCGTCCTTTCCCTGTCTGAGTTGGGACAAGTGAGCCACTGATTTCTTCTTATGCACGTTCCCGAGGAACTGCCTTGAGAAAGCTTTGCTCAACTCGCCAAAGCTACTTATGCTTGCTGCTGGTAATCTACCAAACCACCGGGAGCCTAAATCCCCAAGAGTCTGAGGAAAATTCAAACATAGCAGCGCGTCATTGTGGACATATTGTGCCATAGCACTCCTATATCTCCGAACGTGTTCTTTTGGATCGGTATCTTTCTTGAACAGTTCCACGTGTGGCATCCTGAATCTCTCCGGGAAGGGTGTCCTCAGGATCCTACTAGTAAAAGGGCTTCCGGATTCGTCATCCGACAGCTCGTTGCGCCCATATCGCCTGACTAAAGCATCCATTTGTCGGCGGTTGTTCTGAACTTCCCGGGTCAGACTTTGTATGAGTACATCTCTATCTCCTTCTGGCTCCCCCATCGCATTGAAATTTTGACTTATGGTCAATTTTCGACCCCCGGCCTCCGGATTCGACTCTCTGCGATATCTGTTTAAGCCATGCAGCCGTACTGTGCCCCTTTGGCGCTTGCGATGACGATTCTGCTCACTCCCTTCTGAGGATGAAGATCGGTTTCTACGGTGGCTGTGCCTCCTGGGGTGATCTTGATTTACAACTATTCGATCCTGATCGTACCCCTTGTCAGAATCGTTCCCCTCTCTACGCTCCCCATTCCTCCTATCCACCCTTTCGGATAGTATTTCTGGCCTGCTTATAGGATCTCGTCTCGCTTTTAGGGGTGCATCAGGCGTTGGTATCACTACTGCGGAACGCAGTCTCGCAGCCTGCTGGTTTGGGATAGACAAGCTGTGGGGCGACGTCAAACCTCCCGTGGTGGAAAGGTCAATTCCTTGTTTTGCTGCGTCTGATATAAGTAGTTGCAGAGAAGCATGAAATCGCTGCGTGATTTCTTCATTAGATGTGGGGAAACGTTGAATACCTGCCAGGGCAGCTGACTGGTCCGCCGTCATTAGGGTGGCATCCGCCGTATTGGGCGTGGTGTCATCCTCCAGCTCATTACTTGGCACGCCTTGACTGTATCTGGAATCGCTACCATCTCCTTCGCCAGCCATTGTTGTCACAAACTTCTGGGTCCCCCTCCTTCTAGCGCCAATTGTTGACGGTGATTTTTGGTGGTCACCGAGTCAATAATTTACCTTATGAATTGTTATGATTTATGAACTTGGATGATTGAAAAACAAAAGAAATAAACCAGAAAGCACAAACAATTACGTGGTAAAACTCCAAGGGTTGGAGAAACATCCACGGTTTGTTGCCTAAGCAACGAAGCCAAATTCACTATGAAGATGAATTACAAGAATGCTGTATTACAATCTCTCTCTCTAGCTATTTCTCTCGTCCTTTCCTCCTTTTGCGTAATGGAGGGATATTTATACATGTTTAACTAGGGTTTTGGCATATGGTGCCCTAATTGTGTGTTGTAGTCCTTAACGGACTCGGACTCTCTTTCTTTTGTATATTTCCTGATCTGGTTGAATCCAAGTCTGATTCTGATTCTGATTCTTCCTCCTTTATTTATGGAAAATCTATTTGCTTCCTTATTTGAACTCTGCAGTCACTGTGGCTTATCATGGAGTTGCTTGCTGCTGATTGCGCCCAGAGTCTTGAATATAGGCGTTGTTGTCTATTTGTTTTCATTGATTCCCGACCACACCGAGCATTTTCCTGAGTAAGATTTATTGCCCGAGCGACTTGTCTTTGCCGGTGGTCGGGCAGCTTCCTTTTTTCCCGAACAGGTTCTCATGGGGGATTTCTCGCTTCGTTAGTTGACTTACCCTTGAACCTGCCCACGTGGCTGTGTATGGTGATGACGTGTCCGCCACGATTATTTTTACCTATAACAACCTTCATATAGGTTCTTGAGTACCGTGGCACGCCCACATGCCGTTACCAGTTCTGGGAGATAGTGAGGAAGATCAAGTAGTTTAAATCAGGAGCAGATCGTATTAAAAGTGAAGGAGCCTCCTTTATAGGTATGAAGAAAATTGTTTCTTCTCTTCTCTTTTATATATTTCGATTTCGATTTCTTACTTTTACTTTTCCGAAAAATAGATCCTAAGGTTTACTAATCGCAGTATTTCTTTATGAAATAATTTTTTTTAAAAGTTCCTTCCGTTGCGCGATTGGTAAACCAGGGTCCCAACATATATATATATATTTTTTGCCGCCAGCTCAATTTTTTTTAATCAATTTTTTTTTTCCTTTAAAAAATGATATATATATATACATATATATATATGGCCACGTATGCAAGAAGCTAGTTTATGTTCACAATTTTTTTTTTGTCACAGTTCTGTATTTTTTTTTTTTTATATCAAACTTTTTTATTTGCCTAATAAAATCATTATATACCTACTTAACAAATTCAAGGCATTCAGTTGTTTATCATTACTATTACTATTACTATTACTATTACTATTATTATTATTATGTAGGGATATTTTAGTAAAAATATATGAATTAATCTTGTAATCAGGAAAGGGAACTTGATTCCTAAGGTGAGTGAGAGGAATCAAGTTCTCTTTCTTTCGAGAACTTAATTCCTGATTTGTGTATAGGGTCCATGGAACTTAATTCCTCAAAACATTAGTAAACACTAGAATTCAAAATTAGGAACTTAATTCCCTTTCCGTGAATGAGATTCCTGATTAGTAAACACGCCATAAAAGTAATTAGATTTGTTGGTGGGAAGGGAGGAATTTGAGTGCTTTCATTAAAATAATATAAATATATTTCTAATTTAAGAGTCTTTTGGAAGAGCTCTTCTTTTTTCACTCCTCAAATTGCCACATAGGTAAGCAAATAGACATTTGAAGAGTGAAAATAGAAGAGTCTTTTGGGGATGCTCTTATCTTCACATTTGTTTTCAAATGCATCCCTAACTTTTGAACATTGTGTAAGGATTCCCATTTGTTGATTGGCTTGTTTCGTGGACAAACCACATGTTGGGGTTGATGTAAGGGTAGCTTAGGAATTGGTGATCATCCAATGGCCCTCTCAAGACCTCAAGAGAAGAAGCACCAAAGATAAATTCTAGTGCTTACTTGCTTTGAAGAGATCTAGTTGCACACACACACAACTCATGCATAAATCTTATTCTTGTATGTTGTGTGTTTTATATGAGTGCTTGCATGTTCTTGAACATCTCTTCTTGCATGTTTATTTGATTGCATCTAGTTTATTGAAATGCCATAACAAGTTTAGGCATTAGGATGCATTCAATTCCCACACGTGCACTTCATGTATGATAGTTGTAGGTGTGGTGTAATTCGTTTCCGTTTGAGTGATCGGAAACGTCCGTGCTTGCATGATGGTGTGCATGTCTTAGCACGATGGTTGACCACTTGAGAAGGTCTCATTCTTCTCTTGGATAAGTGGTAGATTCGGTTTGGTTCTTTGGAGTGAGGTGTCTAGTTTCAAAAGATTGGATTTCAATGATTTAAATGTTTTTCAAAACTGACCTTTGTATGGTCTTGTGACCATAACTTTTTATAAAAAGATTGAAATTGAGTTTTGTAAAATTCTGGTCAAACTAGACACCCATACCTTTCCAACGGTATATTATTCGTAATATTTCATGACCGTTTGGATTGGTTTTAAAATCTCCAAAGTGACCACTAAAACAAGGCATCTCAGCTGTTATCCGAATCTGACCATTGGTCACTCAATTGACCATAACTTTCTCTACAGATATCAAAATGTCATTCCATAAATTGGAGTAGAAAGTAGACTTCCATACCTTTCCAACGATATATTATATGAAAGGTTTCGATGTTGTTTGGTCATGTTTCGGTGCACTCAAATTTGAGTTATGCGCTGTCGCGTTTTCTGCAGACCGTGGCCGCAAAATATGGGCGCCGAATGTGTCAGGTGCATTTCTGCGCCCTTGTTTTTGCTGCCAAGGACGCAGAATAGGCCGCCGAATTGGCCCGTAAAGTTGGGACAATTTTGTCTTTTCACCCAACATTTTTACTCTCTATAAATATATCCATATCCTTATCTTTGGTTCACAATACAAGTCTTTGATTCTAAGAACCCTAGAGAGATATTTAGAGAGACTTGAGAGGAAAAACTTAAAGATCACATCTTTATTCCTCTCAACCCATTTCCACATTCATAAATCATCATCTAAGCATCATCTAGGATCATCTAGTGTGTGCTAATGCATGGGTCTTCTTCAACACACATGGTATGATTTGTTGAACACTAATCTCATCTTATTTTAGTGTTTTTACTTATCAATTTTATCTCTTTTATTACTTGTATGTTCTTGAGTAATTTCTACATACATGATTGAGATTATGTGTTGATTGGGTTTATATTTTACATAGCTTTATTGATTAGGTTATTATTTCCTAAAAGCTATGCCATAAACATTCATGTGCATCAAAGATCATCTAAGCATTTTCTAGCATAGTTAGTTTGCTTAGTTGCATGGGTTTTGGTCATCACACTTCCCTTGGTATGTTCTTCACTTTTATCATTGATATTTAGTGTTGTATTTATCAAGGCACCTCTTTTATTATTTGAATGATCTTAGATTAATATCTTATATTCAAATAGAGATTGTTTGTGATGACATGATTGAATGTTTGTGGGTTATATTTTATAGCAACATCTAGGTTATTTAATCTATGATTTGCTAAGCTATTTGACATGTCATTTAGCCATTGATATCTAGGATTGCATTTGATGCCATCTTATCATCCTAGATAAGCATATAGAGTTGCCTAGCTCTCATTGCATTTGTTGAGTATTTATATATATTCACATAGGTTGTTATCTCTTCATTGAGAAGTAAGTCTTGCGTGTAGCTTCCGGGATTAGGTTGCTTAGATCGCAAGCAATTGAAGTCTTGTTGTGATAGACCGGGATTAGGTCGGACACCGGGATTAGGTGGTCACACAAGCAAATTGGACTAGAGCCACTTTTAAAGGCCCGCGTGGTAGAAGTGGGGGGTTACAGACCGGAGTGTTAGACGAGGTCTACATAGGTTGTAAACTCCATTTCAATTAGTGGATTTCGAGGTTCGAGTGTGGCGCACTATAATAGCCCGTGGTTTTTCCCTGTTGAGGGTTTCCATGTAAAAATCAAGTGTCATTTATATTTCCGCACCTTATTACACTTGATTATTGTTTTGTGAATTGGGTTATATTTGTAATATTGACTAATCCGAAAATTTGGTAATAACGGATTAACAACCCTTTCACACACCCTCTATGTCGTTTTTAAAAGACACCCATGCGTATAATGGTAAAATTTGTGAACTTTCACATTGAATCAATTAGGGTGGAAATGGTGAGAAATGTCACCTTTTTAAAGGGAGTTGGTGACATTGTCAGTCGTTTAATAAGTTAAGTTTAAAAGGCACCTACTATGGTGAATTACCAAAATTGCCATTAGATTTGAGTTTATGTTAGTTATTCTCTTTGTACTTTTCTCTCCCCACTAGTGTTAACTCAGTAACTCTCTCTCTCTCTGTAAATAAAAAAGTTCAACGTTGCCTTGATTTTCTTCTTTAATTTATAAACCACCGACGTGCTTCAGTTCAATAAGGTAATATTTTTTTTCCCAATTCTTCTTTGAATTTGTTCACATTTTCATTTGTTCCTTTTCATATGTTATCCGAATATTTTTTTAGATCTCCGAGCCTTTTGAAGCCTTTTTCGAGCCTTTTCATGCCTTTCCCGAGCCTTTTCATGCCTTTCCTGAGCCTTTTCATGTAATGCCTTTCCCGAGCCTTTTCATGCCTTTCCCGAGCCTTTTCATGTAATGTCATCCCCAATCCTTTTAAAGCCTTTCCCGAGCCTTTTCACCTAATGTCTTCCCCGAGCCTTTTGAAGCCTTCCCCGAGTTTTTTGAAGCCTTCCCCGAGCCTTTTGAAGCCTTACCTGAGCCTTTTGATGCCTTACCCTAGCCTTTTGAAGCCTTACCTAAGCCTTTTGATGCCTTACCCGGGCCTTTTGATGCCTTTCCCGAGCCTTTTGAAGCCTTCCCCGAGCCTTTCCATGTCTTCTCCGAGCCTTTTCAATATCCTCACCCGAGCCTTTGTGAATGTAATATATGAAAGAAAATATTTTGTAGTCATGAGTTTTTATTAATGGTTTGTGATGATTAATTTGACAGCATCATGAATTGGGTTAGAATAGTAATATCTTACAACGGTCGATGAGAGCAGTTACCCGACAGAAGTTAGAGGTTTGTTGGATCCGATAACCAGGGAATGTATGTGTCAAGGAATATGACTTATGAAGAATTGGTGGTGATCGTGCATACCATTGTCAAGTATGATGTAAACAAATTCAATGTTGATCTAGCATCAATATCAATCGTTCCTGGTAGTACATGTCGCACATTTATAAGAAATGACGATGATGTTCAATTTATGCTAGGGGAAGATCTGGTGATCCCTCATGTATGTGTCAGTCTAACAGAGTGGACAACTAGAGATGTGATAGGGAATGATATTCCTCCTCCTAACAATACCTAACAATTTGGATCATGTTCCGGTAGCAACCAAGTGTTCACCCAAAGGAGTGCCACCGAAGGTGGGGAAAACGTGTGCGGTGTCCCACTGGTAGCGGTCAACCATGCAAATGTAGTTGAACCTGGATTTGGCGATGTGCTTGGTTGTCCAATTGAGCAATACAACGAGCAGTACAATGAGCATAACCATGAGGTTGATAATGAGACAAATAATGTACAAGTTGATGATCAAGAAAATGTGGATGAAGAGCCTGCACAAATTCAAAGACGTGGAAGACGTGAAGAAGGAGTTAGTTGCTCTGCACTAGATATGCCTAGGACTTCCGAGGTCCGGCATAATGTAATTGGGGATGATTCTGATAATGCGACAACGTGGGTTATTCCCGGAGCAGATTCATACTCATTTGGTATTGGTAGAAGTAGCACCTTGGCATCGCAAGAACTTAGAAGTATGATTTATAAAGGTCAATTTTTTCTAAGTAAAAAGGATTTGAAGAGGCTCGTTGGCCTTTTTTCAATACGGCAAAACCTTGAATGGAAGGTGAAAAGGTCTAATAAGACAACGTTATATCTGGTTTGCATTATTGATGGGTGTACATGGAAATTAAGAGCGGTGAGGAGAGATGAATGGACTTATTTCCAAGTCAGAAGTTTTGTGAACGAACACAGTTGTCCCTTAGAGGAGATTCACCGTCGCCACTGACAAGCTAGTGCAGTTATAATCGGAGAAGTGGTTGCACCTAGACTTCAATAACACGATGGTCGTCTCATGCGTCCGAAGGACATAATCGCCGATATGAAAACAATATATGGCATCCAAATCATGTATAGTAAGGCAAATGATGCCCTGCAATATGCATTGTCATTGACCTATGGAATGCATGAAGAAACTTTCCAACTGCTACCATCTTTTGCATACGTTCTGGAAGAGCAAAATCCTGGCACAATCACTGACTTACAGTGTACAGACGATGGTAAATTCCTCTACTTTTTCATGTCATTAGGGTTCTCAATTAGAGGTTTCCGGAGGTGTATGCGTCCTGTGATTGCAGTTGATGGTACCCATTTGAAGGGAAGATTCGGGGGTACAATGTTTGTTGCAACTGCACAAGATGGAAACGAACAGGTGTATCTAATTGCCTTTGGATACGGTGACTCAGAAAATAACCTTTCCTGGGAGTGGTTTTTGGAATGTTTGAGGGGTGCCCTTGGTCATATAGATGATCTGGTTTTTATTTCCGATCGTCATGCAAGCATTGAAGCAGGGATTTCTAAAGTGTTCCCTTATGCAACCCATATCATATGTTGCTGGCATTTTGGTGAAAATATGAAAAAACGATTCCATAGAAAGGATGTTGCCGACATAATGGATGTAGCAGCTAGGTCATACAGTGAAATAAAGTATAATTACCACATGAAGGAGTTACGCAAGCTGCACAAGGGTGCATTCGATTATGCCATTGCTGCCGGTCCACACAAGTGGTCCTGCATACACTGTCCCTAAAGAAGGTATAGGCTGATGACCACAAATGTTGCAGAGTGCATAAACTTATGCCTAAAATTCGCATGGCAACTACCACTGATGACATTGGCAGAGTTCATTAGGAATATGCTACAAAAGTGGTTTCACGATCGTCATGCAGCTGCACAGTCCATGCGTCATCGATTGACCGACGCTGCACATCTTGTGATCTTGAAACGTGTCGAGAAGTGCAGTTATATGATCATAAATCCAGTTGACTGGAACATATTCTCCGTCAAACACAAGGGAGAATAGTGGGCAGTTAACTTAGCCCGGAAGACTTACACATGCAACAAATTCCAAATGGATTTATTTCCATGCTCACATGCACTCGTAGCGGCAAGGTACATGACAAGTTACAGTCATACCGTTTATATTACCGTTTGGGTAAATCTCACTGTTTTTATTGTTGCAGGGAGCGAAACTTGGATTTCACATTTCTGTGTTCGGACTACTACAAGAGAGAAACACTTACTGATGCATACTTGGTTCCTATTATGCCTGTTGGCCATCCTTTTTCATGGGTAGTGCTATCTGACATAGCAGCGCGGGTAGTTTTAAATCCAAAGTCGAAGAGACAATCAGGTCACCCGATGGAGGGTCGACATGCCTCATCTTCGGAGAGGACAACTACACAATCATGTAGAAAAAGTGGACAACCAGGACATAATAGCAGGAGGTGTTCCAACCCGCCTATGGTTAATGAAGGTCCCAACACAATAGTCCCTGAGGAATACCGTCACAGGTGCAGCATCTGTTATCAGATTGGACACAACAAACAAACGTGTCCTGAGAAGGACTCTACTGTTGAATGAATGGAGCTCGTTGAGGATGGTGATAAAAAAAAAAAGCTTTTGATTACTAATGTCTTCCTAAATCGTTCAGACTTTGGGAACCACGCTTGATACAGTTATGTTATGGTTTTTGTATAATTTAGTTCTTCGTTTAATGTGATCCGGGATCCTTTGTTATAGTTTTTGTTATAGTTTATGGATTTGAATATAGGAACTGTATGTTCAACTTTTAATTAAAAACGCTTCAAATAGTAAAAAAAGAAGTCATTTCATTACTCAAATATTATGTACATAAACTAAATCAAATGTTATGGATATAAACTAAATCAAATGTTATGTACATAAACTATCTGGGAACCCACTCCTTCGAGTTAACAAAAACCTCCACAACCATCTTCTCCCGGATGGTGGGCATATCGTTTTCCGTCCAGTCAAACGTATCCCTGTTGGCCGCGAGGTACTCTATCAACCTTAACGTATGGGTATCACAGGTATCCCTGCAATTCACCACATCAAATACGTTAGAAGGAAATGTTATTAAAACCAATTGGAAGGGCTTAAGTTTTTGAGACAGTCATACCCTTTATTCTGTTGGGGCACACAGTCTGCGGACACATAAAAAAAAGTGAATGGCCTATTCTTCTCCCGGTACGTCATATCACCCCTCCGTCTGTGACCATGAAAGTCCACCGCATATAGCATTGAGGGTAAAAAATACCTCAAGCAAGCGAGCTGCATTTTCCTGTGGCGAATTGGGACCTTCTATCTGAACGAATCGAACAGGTAAATATGCCCTGCTGTGAGGTCGACGCTGGCCAATGCCCAATGTGTACGCCCAAGGTTGCAGGGAATTATAACTTGAAGGTTTTTGAACAAAGTATTATCAGTGTCAACTTCATTTATTATACAAATTGAAACCATGTAAAATAAACATTTACGGCGTCAACATTGTGCCATGATATGCATCCGGGTGGGAGCAATCCACGTACGACTGTAAGGTCATCTTCAGACCACTCCTGCTTGACAATAGACCAACGTTTACGTGGTCCGCTGGCCCCAGTTCCCATCATTTTCTCCCACTGGTAAAGTAGGTATGACTGTACGAAAAGTTGTGTCAATATTAACAACAAGTCATTGCATAACCCAATGTTATATCGTATTATTTAAACACTTACATAGAACTGTGAATCCAGTATGTTGATCCTCACACCGTAGACACTGGAGTATGTTCGCTGATGCTTCCGAAGAATATGCAAGTACGTGTCTATGTGCTGAAAATAAGCACAGTTTGTATTGTTAGGATTTGACCATTTATGAAACAACATATACGGATAGTTACGGTGAAGTACGTACCGTATCCTCCAACTCCATTAAGTTGGTTTGAAACCGGTGGAACCAAGGGGCAGCAACTAGTTCGGGTAGATCCACATCATGTCTGCATAATTGGCGAGGGAGTTAGATAACCAAGTGAATTTTACTCAGGTCTTTCAAAATACAATAAAAAAATTGTAATATTTATGATTTTACTTACAATTCCTCAGTCGAGTTCCTATTGCAGGCTTGGTACGACTCAAGGTGTTCACCATCTACCAATGCGTTGGGTGCCCATACATGTGGTGGCGGTGGCATCATCCTTGGTCTCTTCGGCTGACATGGGTCAGTGTATGGGGTGCGCTGCTGCCACCCTGGCTTACGAACCTAGACCTGACGCCCAACGGGTGGGGGACTCTGATCTGAATGGCTGCGCTGTGAGGAGGAATCGTGCCCCGGTGGATCCCTTGTAGGGGTGGTCTGTACAGAGGAACTGGGTCCCCGTGGATCACCTGCAGGGGTGTACTGGGAGGAGATACCCAAAAGATCTGTTGTAGGTGTGAGCTCAGCTGGGGTGGACCTCAGGGGTAGTCTGCGACTGTGGAACTCTCTCCCTGTAGACTGAATGGAGAGGTGCGTTGGAGTAGGATCGATAGGAGGGGTTCACTGTAATGAGGCACATTGGTTTGGTAAAACCTGAGGTACTGGCTCTATCTCCATAGGTGCTGTCCCTGTAGCACCGGTACCACCAGTAACCTCTTCATGTGGGTCAAGCTTGCTCTCTAGGTCTGCCCTGTCCTAATGACTACCAGACTTGTCTCTGGGACTGAAGTCTAGGTCTCGATCATCGATTGGTGGGTCATCGAATGATGGACCTGGACTATGAGGTTGCGGCGTTGGCGTCGACATCGAACCCTGAAGACCCCGAATCAAATCCATCAACTCCTTATGATGTCGGTCTCATTTCTCATCAATCTTGTGCACTTCGTCCCGTGGCTATTGGAACGCATCCATCAGTTTAGTATACCCACAGTCCTGAAATGATTTCGAACTCTATCAGTACTAAAATGAGCACTATATTGAAATTAAATAATGCAGTTATGTTATTTTGAAGTACCTGAGGATGCCCTCCAACGCCACCTACTGAATCAGCTTCAGGTCGAGGCTGTCTGGGTAAAGTGAATCGGACATGCCTACATTTCCTCAAGGGTCTCCCACTACGACCCTATTGGTCTGAAACATCTATATCACTGGGTTCAGAATACCGACCCTCCTCCTCACTAGGTTCGAAATACTGATCCTCCTCCTCACTGGGTCCGGAGTACCGACCCTCATCCTCACTGGGTTCAGAACACCGACCTTTATCGTCACTGGGGTAGGCAGCCCTATGTCGTTCGGGATCCGAACGGTGAACACATATATCAGCTACATCGGAATCATACAGACTACCACCTAGGTCTATGCCTTCGTAGTATTGTTGAGCCCTCTCAGCAGCCGTTGGCACCAATTCAGTCCGTGCAAACATTTGAAATCGGAGTTACATTAGTGTAATTGTGTACATACTAATAATAGAACATATTAACAACAATAATACTTACCCTTTCGGTGAAAATAGAATCCAGCTTTTCCCCCCTTGGTCACTTATTCAACTCCCATTTCAGAATACGGGGGGGGGATCGTTCCCCCTACGGGTCCCACATTTTTTATTGCAAAGTTTGGGGATAACCTCAAAAGCAAATATCTGCATAATAGATAAGTACGATAATAAGTAACAACATCAATCAAATAAATAAAAAAATCAATTAAAGTACAGCTTCAAATTTTAAATTCTCACCAACAGTGTGTGCGATACACCGTATAAGTTGTACGTCTCGACGGTGTGTACATTAGTGCCCTTTTCTTGCTGCCTTTGTTCAAACTGCTCTCGTCGACCATCCAACACATGCTTGAAACTATGTATGGACCGCCTATACATGTGTGCGCCCCACGGGAACACATCAAAAGCGTCCAAGTCCTCAACCAGGCGAAACTGCCATGATGGGACTTTATCTCTCTCGTCCACCCCCATCAGTATCCAGTTGAGCATAAATAATAAGCACAACTTCACCGCATCGTACTGCTAGACAAACACACCACTCTGCACCACTGCTCTCAGCTCTTCAAACTCAATGTCTCGACCCTTAAAGTACCGCTCGTGTATGCCATTATCTACCATAGCATAGCTCGCTGTGTCAAGAATCACTCCGAACTTCAATCCGGTGATTAGGCAGAACTCAACCTTTGAGAACCGGACCTCTTTGTTGCCTAACAAAAATCTCATCTCATCTTATGGGCCATCGTGATGTAACTCACGCAAAAGCAGCCGATGGACAATCCCAGCAAAAAAATGAATCTCCCGATGCATATGAAGGAAATGACCAAAATACGACTCGGTATACCGACGTCAGTCTTCGATCTTTAGATCGTCAGGTACACTATTAAGGGCGTTGTCGATATCTTTAAGGTCATCAAAATGGTCATGCCTTGTAAGTTTTCTCTTGTACCATGCTCCCACTGGAGTTTTAAGCAAATCCTTTAGCTGTTTCTTTGTCTGCATATTCACAGAAAACACAGAAAACAAACATATAAGTACATTAAAAGGTTCGAATAAAAAGGCACGGGTAGTGTATGAAAGTCTCGGGTAGCATTTCAAAAGGTTCGGGAAGTGTATGAAAATGCTCGGGTAGAGTATCAAAAGTCTCGGGTGGTTTATTATAAGGCTCGGGTAGTCAAAAGGCTCGGGTAGTGTATGAAAAGGCTCGGGTAACGTATGAAAAGGCTCGGGTAGCGTTTCAAAAGGCTCGGGTAGCGTATTAAAAGGCTCGGGTAGTGTATTAAAAGGCTCGGGTAACGTATTAAAAGGCTTGGGTGGTGTATTAAAAGGCTCAGAGAATAAAATTCAACTAACCTAATCATAAATAATTAAAAGGCTCGGATATAGTTGCAAAAGGCTCGGATATAGTTGCAAAAGGCTCGAACACTCACGAAAAGGCTCGGAGCTAGTGTAAAATGGCTCGGAGATTTGTAAAAGTTTGGGGACTGTTATAAAGGCTCGGTAACATTTTAAAAAGCTCGGGGAGAGTTATAAAAGGCTCGGGAAGAGTTATAAAACCTGATCTATATCATCAAAATGGCAGGCAACATCAAAAATCTCAAAGGATTGGGGAAGAAAACTAACCGTAGAACCACTTCGCCGTTGAACTCTGTTAGATGCCATCACTGTAGCTTTGTCGCCGGTCAACTTTCCGTCGGATTTTGGTCGCCTTTAGGTCTGACCGACGTTTGGTTTTCTCTCTCTTGGGTTTTTCTCTCAACGTTTGAAAACGAAACAAAGCGACAAAAAAGGGTATTTTTGTCTGGTCACCAACATTGGTGCCTTTTAAACTTAAATTACCAAACCACTGACATTCTTACAAAAGGCGCCTCATATAGTGACAAATTTTTTTTGAACCCATCAATTAGGTCCCTCCAACCAATTTTTTTTATTGTCAATGGTCATGGAATCAATTAAAAGTCTATTTTGCCCTCAGACTTCAATTGATTCATTTGAGATGAGACAATATTTAGTGAATGGTCCATCTAATATCGAGCAACCCTATCTCATATATATTTTTTATTTGTTTTTTTGTGGTTTGTTGATGACTCTCTTTTTGTGTCGTTACCAAATTGCGAATTACCAAAAGAATGTTTATAAAATGAATCTTTTACGCAATATATTTTAAGATTTGAAAATGAGTATTGTGGTAAGCTTAGAATTCGTTCCACAGGGAATTAGAGAAATATGTTGATTTAATTAGCTAATCTATAAACAATAAAATAAATCATAAATGATGAATGAGTGTATGGTTTGTCAAACCATCAAACATACATACAAAATTAACCTAACTAAAAATATGGTGATATGAAAAATAGAAGACTCACTATCTTGATAAGAAAAATGGATGTAAACAATTAATGTTGATGCTCGGGAATTGATTGATTAGCAAGTAGGTATGGGTATTGCTTTTTAAGCCACTTTAAGGACCAATCTCTACATGTTAACCAATTTAGGTTTAGATTAATGTGGTTGATATACCCTCCACTAATCTATCCTATTTATTGGGTCCCTAATCACTCAAGTGTGTCAATCCAAGAGTGATTATATAACATGTTATTCTAAACAAGATTGTAATTAACAAGTGGGTATACAAGTCAATCACATAATGAATAGAATCTAATGAATTAATAAATAGAACACATATAGAGATTCATTACAAAGCTTAAGCAAAAACCCACAACCAAATGTTTATCAAATCAATCCCCTAGATTAGGGGTTTAATTACACATAGTAGCAATCAAATAGAAACAAGTAAATGGTAAGGAAATCACCCTTGGGCCACCTTCTTTAGTGCTTGATCCTTGTTCTCCTTTGATGCTCCTAGATGCAAAGAATGAAAAAGGAGGATGTGTTAGATAGGTGGATGGCTTATGGTGAGTGACAAAGGATTTGTGATGGAGAAAATGGTAGGGAAGGAATGGTCTAGGGAAGTAATCAAGATTTGGTGTGAGGTTTTGGATGGAAAAGATAAGTCCAAGTATATAAATGGAGGAGTTTGGGAGATGATTAATGGAGGAAAGGGAGATTGGTAGGAGAGAATAGGCTTGGTTTTCAAATTGAAAAGAGGGATGAATTTATAGTATTTTTGAATTAGGTCTCGGGTGGCAAATTACCAAAACACCCCTGTACTTGTCAAATTACCATTTTGGCCCCTCTAGGGGGCCTTTCTATAATTTACCAGCCAAAATTGGCCAATCAGAGCAAAACAGCAGAATGGTCGCGGTTTGGCACAAATGACGACCTTGGAGCGACAAAATGGCGACCTCATCAGGTGTGGAAATCACTTCCTGTCGCCATGGCGACCTCGAAATGCCAAATGGCGACCTAGGGGCAAAATGGGGAGTTTAGGCGCAAATTGGGTGTGATTTGGGTGAGAAGATTTCGGCCAAATGAAGCGCCGGAATTGTTGCGATCGGCTAGCCGGTGAGGTTGCCGTCGTTTTGCCATCGGTTTGGGTCGATGGTAGGTTGAAAATAGGTGGATTTCGGCCAGCGGCGTGATGCTAGGGTTTGGGGCCATGAATGCTTCAGCTGCTGCGTGAGGAAGAAGGAGATGAATAGGAAATGGGGTGTCTTTAGCAAATAGGTGGGCTGCGCACAGATGGGTGATCTGGTCTGAAGTGGGGTGCAATTTGGACTTGGCTGATGAGGTTTGGGCCTGCTATTTGGGCCACCTGCTTTGAGCCATTAATGAAACGCACCGTTTCATTTGATGTTGAAGTGGGCCGTTGACTTGGGCCTGCCAGGCCTGGTCTGCTCCAAATGTAAAACGCACCGTTTGGACTGATGTGGGCTTGATGGGCGTGCGTTTTAGGCCTTTCATTTTTGGGCTGTAGCTGATCACACTAAAACGCACCGTTTAAGTTAGCAGGACATGTGGCTGCTTGTGGTTTGCTTGGAAAATTGCAATTCGATCCCTGCATTCTTCTATAATCACGGTAAACTCCAAACTTCCATCATATTTTACACTTTTACCCCCAAATGACCAAAATTACTCCAATGCCCCTAAATTCTATAAATTCCTGAAAACACTTAATTTACATCATTAAATCACAGAATAATGCCCAAGAATCAAGCAAAAGGAGAAGGATACGAGGGCCAAAATCATACCAATTTTGGTTCGATCATTTGTGTTTGGATTTTGAAAGGGTACCAATATTAACACCCATAAAAATGATAAGAGCACCCATTTTTATAAGTACACCCATGTCTAAAATTTAAAATTAAAACATTACTAGAAGCACCTATCTTAATGTCAATAGTACCCTTATTTAAATGAATGTTTTCATTTTAATACAATTTATTTATAAACCCTCATAAGTTATTAACACACCAAATTTTACAAATGATAAATTTATGGTTAAATAATAATATAAACCAGTAGAATGATGGTTAAATAATATTATTCTTGTTGAAACAAAAATAAAGATGCTTGCCTCTTCTCTAACACTTTCCATAATTGTTCTTCGTAAAACTCAGAACTTGGCTACACAGAGGTGATCGTAACTGAAAAATGCAACTGATTTCGGTAATTGTAACTTGGCTACATAATGATGTGAAGAGCCATCAAAGAGTCTCGTTTTACCTGTGTAGAAGACAATATGGGATGTGAACTTCAAAACTGCACAATAATTATAAGATGTAATATAATAATTTTTTTTTTAAAAAAAAAGAAAAAAGAAAAACCATAGAATTAAAGTTGAACTAGGTTTTTTATATTTATTTTTTATTATTTATTATTTTTTTATTTTTAATAAAGTGATATAGTTGAACATATGTGTGTAATTAATGGGTGTAAATAGTATTTTGTTTAATTTTAATTAAACTAATTTGTCCTTATTGGTAAATTCTTATTGGGATATTTTGTAATTAATTTTTTTTATTAAAATATGAGCGTGCTTATCATATTTATGGGTGTCAATATCGTCTCCCATTTTGAAAATATACGGTGAGAGAGAAAAATGAAGCTAGAAAAAAGGAAAGAAAACAGTGGTGTTTAGGGACCGGGAAAATGCAAAAATGAAGTAGATTCTCTTTCTTTTATAATTTTCATTGTCATTTTTTTTTTTTTTTTTTTTTTAGAATTGATTTGAAATTTGTCGGTTTTTGTTTAAATTCTGAAAATTTGTGGTCAGAGGGAAACATGAAGCTTGAAAAATACTCAAGTGGTGTTTGAGGGTTGAGAAAATAAAAGACAAAAGTGGTGTTGGGGAACTGAGAAAATGGAAGAAAAATAGGAATGAATTTGAAGAGAGAAAATGGGATCATATTTTTTTAACCTATTATTTTAAAACAATAAAATAACCATAGGTATTTTAATGATTTCAAATTAAAATGCGATCAATGGTTAGAATTGGCAGAATTCAATTAACGGTAGGGGTTCTTTTTTAATGCAATTATAGGTGTTTGTAATTACACTAAATAGCTGGGAACATTTATGCAATTTATACATAAAAAAATTTAAGGCTGATGTCACGAGTTTAATAAAAAATAACCATATAAATTATATAAATTTTGTTTTGAACCACATGCGAAGTTTTAATTGTTAATAATCACATTGTAAAATTTCTTTTCAGTCCATAACCACACATTAGGAAAACACCCATGTAACGTTTTTCTATTTTTTGTAAATATATATATATATATATGACATCTTAGATAACACGTGAAATGTTGACACATTTAAAGGGGAAAATTATTGAAACAATCCCTCCAAAACCACGTTTTTTTTTATATGAAAAAATTACAAAAACACGAGGAAGGGAATACCTCTACCCCGGCGGTGTTGTTGCCATGACATCACCGTCTCTGGCGAAGGTGGAAGATGTGAGATATATGAGAGAGGAGAGAGGAGAGGTGGAAGAGAGGAAAGAGAATGGAGGAGAGGAGTTTGTGAGGGTGTTCACAGTGATTTTTTGATGGGAAAAGTCACGTGTCCAACAACGTTAATACGATTATTAATGGTATTTTAAAGCGAAAATGTTATGTTTGAGCATGCAAAACACAAAGTTTTACGTGGAAAACCCTAAAGGGAAAAAACCACGGTTGGCGGAGACAACGAGAACAAATTTTCACTATGTAATTATGAATTATACACTCAATCTCTCTTGTAATCTTGCTACTATTCTTTCTTGTCTTGTATATTCTACGCATTTAATGAATTAGATGTAGGGAAAAATACCGTAGTACACGCAGCGGAAGCGAGACTAAAAATAGATTTAGTAACTTTAAAAATTTTTCCTTTTATGAACTTTAACCCTTTAATTAATTAAACATATATATATATATATATAATCAACAAAAAGAAGAATACCTTTTGTTGCGTGATCCAATTGACTTACATCGATGGTAATCCGCAAGATCTTCAATCCTAGCACGAACGTGAATCACCTAGGAGCGTGGTCTCCCTTTTTCTTTGAATTGCAAACTTGAGAATGGACAAACAAACTTTTCTTTTCTTTTGTTAGTCACAAAACAATCAAAAGAAGACTAAGATTATTCCGGTCACTTTTGAGTTCTCAATCTAATGATCGAAACTCGCATGAACCTAAATCGATGTTGTACACACAAGCTTATTGATGAACAAGCAATTAGTGTACCATCAAAGAATAATCTATTCACTCTTTTTTTGTTTTTAGTAGAATAAAAATTCCTTTCTATGAGTTGAGAAGAAGAAGAAGAAGAATTGTATCAAGCACCACCACACACAATGGCCGAATTCTCTTCTCACTTTCTTTTAGGGTGGCCGAAATTCCTCTCCCTAAAAGGACTAGGGTTACCACAATTTACACTCCAAAAATATAGGAGTTTTAGTTGCACCCTAATTCACTTCTAGTTTTAAGACTTCAAACCCTAATCCTTCTTTTATTTTGACTAAATAAAAAGACTTCTTATTTGATTAAATAAATAAAATTAATTATTTATTTTCTTGTCAAATAAGTCTTTTAATTTTAATATACTACTACCAATAGTATAACTTTAGGAATCATATTTCCTAATCAGAAAAGATTTGTTTCTTAATTAAACAATTAATTAATAAATTAATTAATTCTTATTTAATCAAAACAATGAAACAAAATAATATAATAGGTTAAAAAGACACCTAGCTGCCCCACTTATAAATGGGCCTTATATTATTTTCTTATTTCATTTAATCCATTGGACTTTAAATAAAAAGCCCACATGTGAACCAGACCCATTCTTACTAAAAGAAACAAGCCCACATGCCTTTCATTAATATATTAATATAATTGAGCAGCCCATTAAATAAATAATGTGCAAATTATATTCTTAATATATTAAATGCAATTCTAAATGGACCCATAAATCGGTCCGGTAGAATATATCAAGTGATCCATACAAGTCCGTGTGGATTGGGGATCTTGGCGGGCTATCTAAATTTAAGCTTCAGTAGACATAACCTAATCACAATCAACAAATGATTCACTTAGGTCCGATCCATTAATTTTAACTCATTCCACTAAAGAGCTAAAATTGAACTCTTAAATAAAGACAGAAAAGGAAGATGTTCCTCATTCATACCCTAGACAATCATGTTGGAGATAGTGTATCCTCGTGATTAATATCAGTAATCGCCAAGAGTTCATAGACCGCCTATAACTCTCCAAGTTACCATATTTATTCATATGACCACGTTTTGAACTTGGATATTTTGACTTGTCCAGAAGCCATGTTTTCACTAGACACTATCGAAAACTCAACGTTGAGATTTAATATCCAATTACCTCAAAACATCCATATGATGATATTATACTCTCATTTAATAAATGGAGCCACGATGTCCATATCTATAAATGAAGTCCTCTATCGATTAACAAATGAATATCACCAAACTATCGATGATAGACTATGCGATATAATCGTACTCATTGATAGCTCAAATGATATCACTTGCAACCATAAGTCCATCATTTATCTCAGGATTAAGATAGACTCTCCGATTGTCCTGATAATGAAAAGACTTTCATCTACTGACGGTTATAGATAAAGTATTTCATTGTGATCCAGTTCAATGCACCCAGTGCACTAGATTCTTTTGCTCGAAGACACTCCGATGATTTTAGACTCATCATATCTCATTTGATCCCACTCAAATGCTAGCAAAAGAATTCTACAACTTTAACAAGATAAAGGTGCCCAACCTTTAACTTAAGTTGTGAACAATATTCAAGACTAACTAAAGAATTGTATCTACCACATACATATCCAGATGTACGAACAATTCTTCTTTTCTCATAGTCTTTAGACCTTATGATTATTTACTTTGACAATTATAATATTAAACTATAAATGCTATAAGATTTGTTTAAACCAGAAATCACTTTATTAATATGAAAATGATTGTTAATTACAATATTACACTCTTGCTATTGAGCATAATCCTAACATTAGATTCCCTGTTGGATTTGGATTCCAATATCTTTAAGGAGGTTTGTTTCCTTATTAAAATGTACTTCATGGTTCCTTGTTTGAGTAAGATTTTTTCTTTTCGTATTTGAGTCCTGGTTATCTTGAAATTAATGTCTTTCTCACACCAATAAACCGAACGGTTATCTAACCCGATCGGTTACTATACCCTGACTAGTATATATTTTAGCCGATCGGTTGTTAAGCCCGACTGGGTTTTTCTAGCTGATCAGTTGGTTGAGCCCGATTAAGTTATCTTTATCCGATCTATCTGATGAACCTGGTCAGGTTATCTTTATCCGATCGATCGGATAAACCTGACTGGATCTCACTAGAGTCAATGGTTGAACCCGTAGGAATCTAGGCCCAACGAAGGGTTTTAAAATATTTATGTAATCATCAAGTAAACCTAATTGTACAGTAATAATCGAAAATAATAAAGAAGGTGAAACGATTTCATACCAATGTTGTAGGCTCCTTCTCTTTAATTCGATCTGTTCCTGATCTGAACCAATATGATCTTCCTCGCTATCTCTCGAGACTGGTAACGGCGTGTGGGTGCATCACGGTACTCAGGAACAAGAACGGAGGTAGAAGAAGAACACACAAAAAACAACTCTTGTTGTTTGTGTTAGTAGGGTTCGGCCACCATTTTTATCAAACAAAAAAAAAAAAAAAAATCTTTTTATTTTTCTTTCACTTTGTTGGCCGCGCACACTTTCCTTGTTTTTGTTTCTTCTTTTGTTGTGTACTGTGTGTTGATCAGTCTTCTTAAGCAATATATATCATATATATCTATTAATAAAAACAACTGATGATATCTTTTTAATTTTAAAAACAAAATCTTTATTTTATTTTATTAACAGATATCATCTAATTTGAATTTAAACTATTTAAATTCAAAATTATTATTTAATTAAAAATAAGATAATCATATTATCCCATTTTTCAAATATAAATATCAACTAACACCCTCCATCAATAATTAATTACATAATTAAATAATCTTATTATTTAATTGTCATAATCATTAAATTCATTAATTAAATAATCTCATTATTCAATTAATTCCCGAATATATACGTGTTACTTTCGTAACACAACTAATTGGACAATCCAATTAATTAACTGTGATCCTTGTTACCTAAATCGATTGGGCTAGCAAGGAGACCTAATGGACCCACATTATTTTGAACTCCAATAATCCTTAGAAATAATTAATTAAACTCTTTAATTAATATTTCATAATTATTAACTCCGATGTTATTCCACAAAGAACCCGAAGCTGCAATTTCTCAACTGTAGATGTTTTTACACAAACCAATAACTTTCGGTGTCCATCGATATAGCTATTACATATGGTATAATCCTCCATAAGTAGTTCCTAATTAGAGTTGGGTCATAATGTTCGTTTTACCCCTCTAATTATATCTTTTATTAAGTACCATTGATTCTCTAATGAACAATAAATCTTACATTCCTTACGGAATTAGGAGAGCGCTCATATTGTTCAAGCCCTGAATCAACCCTTAAGGGAACTACCATCTACTTCTTGCAAGAAGGAGTGGATTCTACTATTGTGTACAAACCTTTCCAGCCACAAGCCAAACCGTGATCCTAACATACAGAGCATATTGATCAGAAATGCAACTCTGACCTCACCCATGGTATATCAAAGACCACGATCTAACCTGAAGAAGTCGATAAGACACTCAGGATTAAGATCACCTATATATAGCCATCATTTATTGATACATATGAATTTCATCTTGCAACGGATCTTGATGAGAGATTCATATAGATCATGACCCAGTCCTATATGATCACATCATATAAGGTGCCTCCATTCTCATATCACCATATGAATAGTCTATGTTAAGACCATCGTACATTACGGAATGGACCATAGCTGTAGATTAACCACAAATAAAGTACCCAACTCTATTTGCTATCTATGGACTGTTTAGATTGCTCATCTCAAACTGAATACCTCTGTATATGACACTCATATACTCAGTTACAGATTACATCCGGCAATCTTGGATGTTAAGTACACATGATATAAATAAATGTATGAGACAATTTGAATGAATAAACTACTTCTTTTTATTTCATGTTCACATTTACAAATTACAAGCTTTAGGGCAAAAACCTCAACAATCTCCCACTTGCACTAAAGCATGTAAGACATGTCTTGTAAACCTAGATTCTCTAGGTGGTCCGTAAATACTTTAGCCGGTAAGGTCTTCGTAAATGGATCAGCATGATTGCCCTGTGATGCTACCTTGGTCAAGGTCACATCTCCTCTCTAATTAACTCTCTGATGAGATGATATTTCCTCTCTATATGCTTACCTCTCTTGTGGCTTCTTGGTTCTTTGGAATTAGTCACATCACCAATGTTATCACAATAAAGTATGATGGGCTTATCCATATCTGGAACAATTTCCAGATCGCTCAAGAACTTGCGGAGCCAAACAGCCTTCTTAGCAGCTTCACAAGCGGCTACATATTCAGCCTCCATGGTGGGATCAGCAATACAAGATCGCTTAACACTCCTCCACACAATGGCTCCACCACCAAGGGTGAATACTGATCTAGACGTGGATTTCCTAGAATCCATGTCTAACTGAAAATCAGAATCCGTATATCTTAACAGGATCAAATCCTGTCCATAATACACTATCATATAGTTTCTCATTCTCCGAAGATACTTGAGAATAATCTTGACAGCAACCCAATGATCCAATCCAGGGTTGGACTGGTATCTGCTGGCTACTCCCACTGCGAAGCAGATGTCCTGTCTCGTGTATAACATAGCATACATGAGACTGCCTACTGTTGACACATAGGGAACACGTCCCATATCCTTAATTTCTTGAGGTGTCTTAGGACACTGTTCCTTAGACAAGTGAATTCCATGCCTAGAAGGTAAATTACCTTTCTTGGAGTTATGCATCGAAAATCGCACAAGAATCTTGTCGATATACGATGCCCGAGACAATGCTATGAGTTTGTTCTTACGATCCTTTATAAGTTGGATCCCTAGAACATAACTTGCCTCTCCCAAATCTTTCATTTGAAATTGGCTAGCCAGCCAACCTTTTATATTAGACAACACTCCCACATCATTCCTAATGAGTAGGATGTCATCTACGTATAGGACCAAGAAAACTACTTTCTTGTCAATGATGCACTTGTAGACACAAGGCTCATAAATGTTTTGCTCGAAGCCATAGGTTTTGAGCACATCATCAAACCTTATGTTCTATGATCTAGATGCTTGTTTAAGTCTATAAATAGATCTTTGCAACTTGCAAACTTTTTGCTATTGATCTAAAGACACGAATCCCTCTGGTTGCATCATGTAGATGCTCTTATCAAGTTTACCATTCAAGAATGCAGTCTTGAAGTCCATTTGCCAAATTTCGTAATCAAAATAGGCATCAATGGATAAGATAATCCGAATAGACTTAAACATGGATACTGGTGAGAAGGTCTCTTCATAATCGACCCCCTCTTTTTGGGTATAACCCTTGGCCACTAGCCTTGCCTTGAATGTCTCTACCTTCCCGTCTACTTCTCTCTTTCTCTTGTAGATCCACTTACACCCAATGGGTTTTATCCCATCTGGTAAGTTTACAAGTTCCCAGACTGAGTTAGAGTACATGGACTCCATCTCGAGATTCATTGCTTTAAGCCATTCCTCTTTGTCAAGATCTTCCATTGCATTCTTAAATGTCAATGGATCATCCACACTATTAGTAGAGATGACATCTCGTTCCTCACATATACCCAAATAGCGTTCAGGTTGTCTTGCAACCCTCCCACTACATCTAGGTGGTAGTGAATCCAGACTAGGAATCATCTGACTAGCAGATGTCAATGGATCAACAACTCTTGTTGACTGAGCACTAGTCGTATTGGGCTCTATTTCATTTAATACAATCTTGCTACGAGGTTTATGATCACTAATATAGTTATCCTCAAGAAACGTTGTATTTGTAGATACAAATACTTTGTTCTCTTTAGGACTATAGAAGTATCCACCTCTGGTCTCCTTGGAATATCCTATAAACAAGCTGACCACAGACTTGGAGTCTAGCTTTCCACTTCTATTCTATAACACATGTGCTGGACACCTCTATATACGAAAATGTCGCAAACTAGTTTTACGACCATTCCACAACTCTAAGGAAGTCTCAAGAACATATTTGAATGGGACTACATTCAAAATGTAGCCGCAGTTTGTAATGCATATCCCTAAAAAGAATATGGTAATGATGAGAAACTAATCATAAATCTCACCATTTCCATTAGGGTTCTATTTCTCATCTCCGCGACACCATTCTGTTGTGGTGTACCAGGAGCTGTAAGTTAGGACATTATCCCATACTCGACCATAAAGTCTTCAAACTCTTGGTCAAGGTACTCACCTCCACGATCCAATCGTAGAGAATTGATAGTCTTTCCTAACTGGTTCTCAACTTCAGCTTGGAATTCTTTGAACTTTTCAAAAGTTTTCGACTTCCGTTGCATTAGGTAGACATACCCGTATCTCGAGTAGTCATCTATAAATGTGACATAATACTCATCACCACCCCTTACTTTAACATTCATCGGTCCACATACATTTGAATATATAAGCTTTAGTGGTTCTTTAGCTATAAACCCTTTTCCAGTAAAAGGTCTCTTGGTCATTTTACCTTCTAAACAGGATTCGCAGACAGGTAAGATGTCAACCTTTAACTCACTTAAAGGTTCACTTTTTACTAGTCTATCTATTTGGTCAAGGTTCATGTTAACCACCTTTTTTGGCAGGGGTTTAAAGAAGAATTTCCCATCCTTGCCAAGATCGCATAGAGTAGGAGGATGCCGCAAGAAGCATTTAGCTACCCCGGAAAGGAACCAAGATCAATACACCCATTTATCTATCGAGGTCTAGATTGAGGTCGCCTAGATCCCTAGGTACCAAGAAATATGGAAGTCAAGGTCCCGAGGACCCCGCTACAGCACTGTTCCGGTACCAAGTACCGACGTACCCGATACCTCGGTACTTGGTACCTTAGTACCCGAAACCCTGATACCCCGTACCCTGTACATGGTACCCCGATACCCCTTACCCTGTGACCGGTCCTCCAAACACCTCCCGACCACCTAGCATAAAAGGCATCAACAAGGGAGGTCTTAATACATCATCCATCATATTACCAAGGAAGAAAAGACCACGTCACAAGAAGAGTCGCACGTAGTAACACCCCATTCACACAGAAAACAGTCAACTCTTTAATGGCCATTAAAGACACTATTAATGGGAAAATATTCAACTTCTTAATGGCCATTAAAGACACTATTAATGGGAAAATATTCAACTCCTTAATGGCCATTCACAACACCATTAATGAGAAAATATTCAACTCCATTAATGCCAAATCGGCTTCCTATGATTGCAAATTGATTAAATTGACGGACTGAGCAACAAGATTTAGAGATATAAATACTACAGAACTCTCTATAGAAAAGAGGGCGTTTTCTTGGCTATAGATTCTAGAAAATGGCCTACGCCCGCCTATTATTGTAAGCTCTTTGGAGCATTTATGATGTATTATTTTCCTACTTGTGTAAGCTCTCCGGAGCATGCCTTATTCATAAATATATAAAGGATTGTCACTCTCTCCATCGGATCTACCTAGGGGTTTTTTCAGCATGTGATCATGTGTGATGCTTTTTCCCTCTATGCTAGTCCACTTTTATCAAAAGAGTTGTCATTCTCTTCCTCGTATCTATTTTATTACGTATGTATGTAAGTTTATCATTGAAGAACACCTATCCCTCCTCTTCCTTGCTTGCTATCTGAGTCGGGGAACTACAGAGGAGATCTAGAAAAGAGTACCAGGTATCAGGACCAAGTACCACGACTGGGACTGGATACCAGCCAGTACCAAGAATCAAGGACCAGGATCAAAGCCCCTCTAACCAACAAGGGAACCTCAAGCACCTTATCTTTTCCATATGCTTGAAGTGACAGGCGGGGTGATTTTTCTCCTACCTACTGCACCTTACTCCATACTTTTTACTCATACAAAAAAAATGGTATCTAGAAGTACCTACCTTACTGCAGCCTACCAGGTAGCAGTTTGACGGTGTTAATTGAAATTCCTCACCCAGAGCGAATTTTTGGTTAACAGTTGATATGGCCAAGTCTTATATGCCATAGATACGTTTCGTTTTCTGGAGAAATCTTTTGTCATTTTGTTTTAGGTTTTTCAACTTTAAACAATTCAACGTTAAGCAGTATAGTATGTACTAACGACCTTAAAACATACAAGTTGTTTTCCTTTAATCCTGAACATATATTCAAACCATTCTTTGTAATAATAACAAACTTATTGTTAAAAGAAACATAATATAATTGTTCCAACAATTTTGAAACTGAAATCAAATTTCGAGTAAATCCAGGAATTTAAAATACATTATCTAAAATAATGAAACAGCTTCCAAAATGTAGTCTAACTACACCACTGCTCGGGCTAACATGACATCCTTTAACCCAACACGTATAGAGAAGACTCCCTCTTCAAGCTATGTCCAAGAATCAGCTCACTACATAGAAGAACAAACGTGGTTAGTGGCCCCCGAATCAACTATCCAGGGTGAATAATCATCTTCCACTATACACGATTCAAGAACAAGTAAATCACATTTACTTTTTGCCTTTTTCTTCTTGCTTTGGGCTTTATTGGGTTTCCTAGCAAACCTCTTCCTTTTCTTTGATCCAGAAGAAGATGGTTCAGAAACATTTGCCTTACCCATCTTATTTTTGTTGTCCTTAGTCAAGGACTCAAAAGTAGTGAGTTCATTGAGTAATTGAGTGAGATTGAACCTAAGCTTGTTCATCCTATAGTTACTCTTAAACTGATTGAAACTCTTTGGAAAAGTCTTCAATATGATGCTCACTTGACTGGGTTCATCAATGGCCTCGCCATTGATCTCCACTGTGTTGAAATAGGACATTATGTTCAGGACATGTTCCCTAACAGATGCGCCCTCTTTCATCCGAGCAAGCATTGCGGAACGAACAACTTCGTGCCGCTTTTGCTCAGAGGGCTGCCCAAACATGGCTTGCAATGACTCTATTATTTCAAATGCAATACCCATTGCTTCGTGCTTAGTGACAAGCAAGTCTGTCATACTTGCTAACAGATATGTTCGGGCTTTCTCATCTGATGAGACCCCTTTTTCATATGCCTCACGAACAGTTCGTGCGGCATTGACAGTAGGTGTTGGAGGACATTCCTCCGTAAGCATAAACTTTAGGTCCTTGGTGACCAAGATTGCATTTATGTCATGTTTCCATTTAGTGTAGGTATCACCAGTTAATTTGTCATTGGTTATGATTTGTAATAGTGCAGATGACATGGCTGAAAAAACATAAATTAAAAATTCATTCATTCATACATTCAAAACATGTGCGAATGTTCGACATAAAATTAAACATGATGCATGAAAATGTCTAATGAATAAGAACAACCCTAAGAAAACAATGTTTCTATGCCACGATAATCCAACATACCACAAGTAAGTACCGCCTTAGGGTCAGTCAAATTCTTGCACGTTGGATCAAGACCTTCTCAATCAAATGGTATACCAGAATAACTCTTATTCCAATATCATTCAACCATCGTTTATTAAGTCATGTTTATAATTAACCAATTTAATTAAAATCTTGTGAGTGTAACCCATCATTTCAGATCTCTAAAGTTTAACTCGAGAATTGCCGCCTTACGGTCAGTCAATCCTGAAATCCCCTTAGAAATCCTATCTATTAGGAAGTCAACCTTGGTATTGATTCTTATGGAAACCCTCCTTAGGGAGGACGAAAGCAAAGCCGTCACGAGGCCCCACTCGAATCTCACGTTGTTGAACTAATGATGGAGACTGTAGGATATAATGTCATATATCCCTCTCCCACTCACTATTTTATAATAAGGGTTTTCTATAAATATTAATGCACCTAGATTAAATGGCTAATTTCAATCTAAGCGTCAAGTGCATTAATCACAAATTATTAGAATCCTATTCCAATAACTAATAAACTAATTCGATTTTTAACTCTTAAAAATCTAGTTCATCAGTGATAATTCTAATCTATGTAAACTATTTACTAAGACTAGAATTATTAAAAGTGTATTTACCAAGTTTTAACTATTAAAACTAAACACATTATTAGGTCCAATTATTATTAGGGGCTTAATCAAATTAATCATAATATATATTAAAGGACCCTACTAATCTAAGTAATTAAACTCTTTAATAAAAAAGATTAATGATTAATGATAATTACCAAGTTTTTACTCCTAAAAACTAATCCCATTAATTTATAGCCAATTATGTGAATTACCCATTTTAATCAAATTAAAAAAAATAAACACATAATATAGATGGCTATAATGCATGTATAACATATCAACATATATATGTGTAGGCACACCTAATCTAAATGACATGTATATGCATGACAATGCTTTAATCATCTCATAATAAAAGCATACATGAGTTGACTGAGTACAATTGGTTATTTAACTTAAAAAAAAAAATAAAAAATCTAATTACAAGAGATTATCCAAGGCATTCCTTGGTCTTCTTGTAATTCCATAATCTTCTGCCTCTTTCGAGTCCAAAAATCAAGTCAAACTTGATTCATTTTATTGGATCCATCTCATGGATTAAATCCCTTAAAGCCCAAATGTTACTCTAACATTTTTCATAGACTCGGAATTTCCCAAAATTTTTTTTGGCCCAAACTTGCTCGCGTACACGCAGCCATAGTGCTTGCGAATGTGCAGCCCTAGCATCACGTGAGTGGTCGCATTCGTGCGTGGCCGCATTTGTGTGCATGGGCCATGTTGCATCGCTTCTAGTTGCGCAAAAAAGAATGCGTGACTGCTGCACAAAAACAACAATTTAATGTTGCATGCTGTGCAACACGTGCATGTGTGTGTTGATAGCAACACAAACATGTGCATGATAACACAACATTTGCAATAGCGTAGCAGTGCAATTACGCAACACATTACAACAATTGCATGTGATGGCTTTGACATCTGCACAAATTCATAACAGCATTACAACTTTATATTGTTTCTGTGTATTGCGCAACAATTGTGCATGGGTGTGTGATGGATTAAGTGGTATGCGTTACAGATCATCATTCTTCGTCGAATTACATCAATAATATAAAATTAGAGTAAATCAACGAAATAAAAAAAATATTATACAACCCGGGATTAATATTACATTAATATTACAACCTTTAAAACGAACCCTAAACCCATTGTACCATACAATTAACGATCAACCATTTTTATAATAAATAAATAAAAATTATAAACATCATACAATCAATAGAAAGTGCTTACACATTCATACATGCAATCAGGAGCAATCGAATTCGATTATACTATACAAAAAATGGCTCTGATACCATTTGTAGGAACCTAGGGTTATAGATTGCACAGCGGAAGAGTTTTAAAATTTTTATGCAATCATCAAGTAAACCTAATTGTACAGTAATAATTGAAAATAATAAAGAAGGTGAAACGATTTCATACCAACGTTGTAGACTCCTTCTCTTTAATTCGATCTGCTCCTGATCTGAACCAATATGATCTTCCTTGCTATCTCCCGAAATTGGTAACGGTGTGTGGACACGTCACGGTACTCAGTAACAAGAACGGAGGTAGAAGAAGAACACACAAAAAACAACTCTTGTTGTTTGTGTTAGTAGGGTTCAGCCACCATTTTTATCAAACAAAAAAAAAAATTTCTTTTTATTTTTTTTTCACTTTGTTGGCCGCACACACTTTCCCAGTTTTTGTTTCTTCTTTTGTTGTGTACTGTGTGTTGATCAGTCTTCTAAAGCAATATATATATATATATATATCTTTTAATAAAAACAACTGATGATATATTTTTAATTTTAAAAACAAAATCTTTATTTCATTTTATTAATAGATATCATCTAATTTGAATTTAAACTATTTAAATTCAAAATTAATATTTAATTAAAAATAAGATAATCATATTATCCCATTTTTCAAATATAAATATCAACTAACACCCTCCATCAATAATTGATTACATAATTAAATAATCTTATTATTTAATTGTCATGATCATTAAATTCATTAATTAAATAATCTCATTATTCAATTAATTCCCAAATATATACGTGTCACTTTTGTAACACAATTAATTGGACAATCCAATTAATTAACCGTGATCCTTGTTACCTAAATCGATCGGGCTAGCAAGGTGGCCTAATGGACCCACATTATTTTGAGCTCCAATACTTCTTAGAAATAATTAATTAAACTCTTTAATTAATATTTCATGATTATTAACTTCGGTGTTATTCCACAAAGAACCCGAAGCTTCACTCTCTCAACTGTAGATGTTTTTACACAAACCAATAACTTTCGGTGTCCATCGATATAGCTATTACATATGGTATAATCCTCCACAAGTAGTTCATAATTAGAGCTAGGTCATAATATCCGTTATACCCCTCTAATTATATCTTTCCATTAAGTACCATTGATTCTCTAATGAACAATAAATCCTACATTCCTTACAGAATTAGGAGAGCGCTCATATTGTTCAAGTCCTGAATCAACCCTTAAGGAAACTACCATCTACTTCTCGCAAGAAGGAGTGGATTCCACTATTATGTACAAACCTTCCCAGCCACAAGCCAAACAGCGATCCCAACATACAGAGCATATTGATCAGGAATGCAACTCCGACCTTACCCATGGTATATTAAAGACCACGATCTAATCTGAAGGAGTCGATAAGACACTCAGGATTAAGATCACCCATATATAGCCATCATTTGTTAATATATATGAATCTCATCTTGTAACGGATCTTGGTGAGAGATTCATATAGATCATGGCCTAGTCCTATATGATCACATCATATAAGGTGCCTCCATTCTTATATCACCATATGAATAGTCTAGGTAAGACCATCGTACATTACAGAATGGACCGTAGCTGTAGATTAACCACAAATAAAGTACCCAACTTTATTTGCTATTTATGGACTGTTTAGATTGCTCATCTCAAACTGAATACCTCTATATATGACACTCATATACTCAGTTAGAGATTACATTCGGCAATCTTGGATGTTAAGTACACATGATATAAATAAATGTATGAGACAATTTGAATGAATAAACTACTTCTTTTATTTCATGTTCTATTCACATTTACAAATTACAAGCTTTAAGGCAAAACCCCAATAGAACCTTGGTCAACTGTAATTGGTTTCATCTGGGTGATATGGCATACTTGATCATCGCTTTTTTCGGTATCGATGTTGATCTGTCAACTTGTCAGATTTTACCGATAACAATACCTCTTTAAATATTTGAGCCGAGCATATCGTCCGGTCTTCAAAGAAGATTCGCTCGGTGAGATATATTTAATTATATCCTTAAGTCTTGTTTTTTAGCTCATTAATGCTGGTATGTAAACAGCTAAGCATTCAATTTCAACCACGATGTTCGCTTTGCTCAACTGATTTGACATGATGATTGGACTTGCGGTGGCTAATCATACTATTTGAGTGACATTTGTCAAACTATTAGTGGATGCATGGGATATGGTTTTCGGAGAACGTACATCAACCTTACTCACACACACACCTTTCTTAGCCGTGGGATGACGTTAACACCACCTATAAATTTTGAAACTCTTCGTTTTCCCTCTAAACCAAGCTTTTCACTCAATTCTTCTTACAGATACCAAACCCTAATTTTCACAACTCTTGATTGCTTGTGTTTCAAAGTTTTCTTAGAGGTTTCCAGCCTCCTGTTTCCATTGAAAACCAGATTTTTCAAGATATACGTTTTTTCCTTGCCTTATCTCGAGATATCAAGTTAGTTCTCATGGAACCCCGCACTCGTCATCGTTTTGTTGAATTATTGTGTCGAGCTATTGAGGCTGGTGATAAAGAAACTGCTGAAAGAACTGAATCCATATTGAGAAGTAACCCACAAGTTTTTACTCCTGAACCCCAACCTATAGCTCTTAATGTTGATTAGACTTTTGCACAACCTGAGTTTCATTTTGCTTCTACTAACCCCACTGTTTCTTCTGTCAAACCTTACTCAGAAATGATGAGATCAACTCACACCGGTCAAGGTAGCAAACCCACTACTAAAGCCTCTTCCTCAATTGACTTGAAGATTACATCATAGACTGTTCAGTTTGAGAACGTTGATAAGAGGCATTTGGCGTATTTGCTGAGATTTTTTACCACTCATCCTTCTGTTTATGATACCAAGGTTAATGCGATCACCAATCGAGAAATAGACGAGTACACCAAGAGGTTTGATATCCCTCGTTCAGTCCATCTTTTTTACGGTGAGAGCCGAGATATTTGGAATCCTCCCCCGGATGCTCTTGCTATATAAGGGACTATGCTCACTTTAAGAGTTACCTTTGCCATCCAGCTTTATATTGCTAGATTCTTGGCGGATGCTGGGACTGTGCCTGTCCAGCTGACCCCTAGCTCATATAGGATCTTGGTTTGCTTGTGGAAACTATGGAAGAATATTGGAACCAAAAATCCACCAACTTCTTGGGAAATCTATCATATCTACACTTTTCAGTCCAACTGCATAAACCACTAGGTCTCCAAGGAAGTGGAAACTAAACCTTCCCATCCAACTCACAAGGGTCAAAAGGGCTTCATTTAGGGATTCCTTTCATCGAACAAATTTTGAAAGAATAGTTGGTTTTTCATTTCGGACGATTGGGGTCAGGTTGTGGTTGCTGATTGTTCTCAAACCCTAACCAGGAATCGTGTCCCTAGGCACTTTGTCAACCAAAATGCATGGTTCAAGTCTCCCTCAATGCTGACCCAAGAGGAAGCAAGGCACATGATCGAGACTACCACTCAATCTTGTGATGACAGATGACTTGATTAGAGCAGGCTTTTTCCCAGCTATCTCTGTAAGGCAAAGGCACTATAAGTTAACTCTTCCTTCGATTTTTTTTAATTTTTTTTTAATTTTTATGTATTCCTCAGTGCCTTAACCAAACTAATATTGTTTTGAATGCTTCCCAGTGTTTGACTATGATGTGGTTTCCAGCGAGCAAGCCGAATGGATCAAAAGTATAGACAAGGGTAGCTAAAAACGAGGCTACTGAACAAATAGCTCAAGGGATTTCTTGTAGGGAAAAACATTTGAATGCAGCGGAAGCGAGACTAAAAGAAGTTTAGTAAATTTTAAAAAATTTCCAAGTTTGAACCTTAACTCTTTAATTAATTAAACATATACACCAAAAGATATCATACCTTTGTCGCGTGATCCGATTGACTATACGTCGATGGTAATTTGCAAGATCTTCCAATCCAATCACGAACATGAATCACCTAGGAACGTGGTCTCCATTCCCTTTGAATTGTGTACCTGATAATGGATAACAAAAACTTTTATGATATTTGTTAGTCATAATAAACTCCAAAAGATTGCAAAGAATGTCCAGGTCACTTTTGAATTCACAATCGTTAGATTGAAACTCGCGTGAACCTTATTCGAAATTGTGCACAAAACCTTTTGATGTAAAGTTAGTAGTGCACTATCGAAATAAGAACAATCTCTTCTCACAATCTCTCTTGGCCGAATTTCACACCAGTCTAAGAGTTGGATTTTATTTTTCTCTAACATAAGAAAAATAACTCTCAATGCAGCATTAGGGTTTCCGAAAATATGCAAAAGTATATATATATATATCTTGTTGCATGCCTAATATATCTAGTGTTATAATCCTGCACGCCATTTAAATATAAATGTTTCTGTTTTGTTCAAACATTGCATGCATTATATAATATATATATTGTTATACTATATGGCTTTTACCACTTATATTTACACATGATATATTCCCACCACCAACCTTTTGTTTACTTGATGCCCACACCACTCCAATATGATTACACACGTGTGTCCCTTGTATACCTCTCATTTTGCTTCATCCTTGACCACACAAATGCTGACCGCCTCTCCTCTCTTCTCCTCTCTTCTTCAAAGAATAAAAGTAGCTTTAAGAAGCCTATATATATAGAGATGCATTTCATTGTAAAGGTTGGTTCAGTTGATATCAATAAAAAGCTTTAAGATTTAAAAAATATATATGAATATATATATTGCTCGCGTGTGTCTAAACAACCTAGAGGGGGGGGGGGGAATGGGTTGTTAATCCGTTATTACCAAATTTTTGGATTAGTCAATATTACAAATATAAACCCAATTTAACAAACAATAAAATCAAGTATAAATTGCGGAAATTAAAGAACACTTGATTTTTACGTGGAAACCCACACGGGGAAAAAACCACGGGCTGTTATGTGCGCCACACATGGTCAACGAAATCCACTATATGAAAAGGAATTTACACCCTCAAGTGATTCTCGGACTCTCACCCTAGATAACCTCAGGCTATGGACACTACCACTCGCCACTCTTGGTTCAATCCCTAGTGATATCCCCTGATACACTACTCTTGGCGTGAGCAACTCCTAATCTACCCGGCGGGCCTTTTACAGTGGCACTCGACCAATTGCTTGAGCACTACACACCGGTAGCCACAAGACTTTCCTTGCTTGTGCAACTTCACCTAGAAGCCACAAGACTTTGACTCATGAAGAGAATCAACAACCTATGTGAATATGTGATGATATTCAAGATGCAAATAATGCTAGGCTACACTAAATGCTTAACTAGATGTTATAATGCAAATCAACACTCTAGTTATCAACAATGCCTACATGCTTATGCATGAGGACTCAATTAGATGCAAAGTGATTCTAGCAATCTAATTGTCAACATACAAGGCCAACTCAACACAAGTTGTCAATAAACATGGCAATGACAATAAATGCAATTAACAAGTGCAATCAAGGAATTGTCAATCAAAATGCCAATCAACACATGTTGTCAATGGACATGGCTAGGACTATAAATGCAATAAACAAATGCAATCAATGAGTCATACACATCAATGTCTAAATGAAAATCATATAGACTTAGCTAGAGGGAAAAATAGTCCTATATGCTAGTTATCAACAATCAACTCATCTCAACCAAAATCAAAGACTCAAACATGTTATAAACAACATTAAGTAAAGAGTCATGCATTTAATTAACAACTAAATGCTAATCCTAGGCAAACATGTCATAAATATGAAACAAAGAGATATAGAACATGTAGAGATTACCTAGTCAAAGAATTCAAGACAACCCATGCTTAGATGATGTTAGGAAAAAGCTAGATGCACATGGGAAGTGGTTTGGTTGAGTAAAGTTGAGTTCTTGGGAGCTTCTCTCTCTAGGGTTTGAGATTCTCGCTCTAAGTTTTGATTTTAAGCTCTCCCAAAGATGTAATTTTTTTCTCTACAAAGTGTTTTAGAAGACAAGGCAACATATATAAAGAGATGCAATCAAAATGATGTCGTTTTATGGACAAACATCAGAGGTCGCCATTTGAGCTCGCCATTTGTCAAATGGCGACCAAGTGGCGACCTCAGCTTTTCTTCTAGGTCGCAGTTTGCGGTCGCCATTTGCAAATGGCGACCAAATGGCGACCTCAAATTTTCTTCTAGGTCGCAGTTTGGTCGCAGTTTGCGGTCGCCATTTGCAAATGGCGACCTCTGACGCAACACACAAAAAACCTTCTATGTCGCCATTTGTCTCATGGCGACCTTTCATGGCGACCTCACACCTGATGCTTTTTCAAGTAAAAAATCATTCTGTCGCCATGGCGACCCAACAAATGGCGACTTACACAAATGGCGACCTTTGTGTACAATGTGCAAGTGAAATGTGACATGTGAAGAAAATACACACAAAGGCAAAGCATACATATGCAACCATTTGAAGAGAGTGTGTGCAACCTAAATATCTTCAAATAAAGAAGTCAAGATACAATTAATAAAACATGCATGAAGTGATATTCAAGAACATGAATGCACACAATATAAAAACACACAACATACAAGTATTAGAAATATGCATGAGTTGTGAGTGTGTGCAACTAGATCTCTTCAACAGGCAAGTCAAGTGATTACCTTTCGCTCTTGCTCTTGAAGTCACGTTGGGAAGTCCGGAAGCTTGCCAAACACAACAACATAAGCTACCCGTTACACACCAATCCCAATGTGGTTTGTCATGAAATAAGCCAATAAAAAATGAGGCACTTACAAAGCTCTCTCTAGTTATCTTGTGTGTCTCTCTCTTCTCTAATCTCTCATTTTATTTCTTCATTTATTGTTTATTTGTTCTTCATTATTTTACAACACGTTATCAGCACGATTATATGTAAGTAAAAAGTATCTCCAGGTGAGTGATTTACTTACAGCTTGATATTCGTGTATGTAAGTAAAAGGGATCCCTGATAGGTGATTTATTTACATCTCAATATTCTAGATCTATATATATTTTCGTATACAAAATGGCTTATGCCGTCAACGGAACATATATATATAGTTCTGGATTTATTCATTTATTCTTTTTACATCTCAATATTCTGGATCTATATATATTTCTGTATACAAAATGGCTTATGTCGTCAACGGAACATATATATATAGTTCTGGATTTATTCATTTATTCTTTTTACATCTTAATATTCTAGATCTGTTTATAGTTTCGTATACAAGATAGCTTTTGCCGTCAATGGATCCTCTATATATAGTTATGGATTTATTTATATTGTTTAAATATTTGCATCTATTTTTATGCACATAACAGGTGAGCTCAGCCTTCTGGAATTGTTTAAATATTTGCATTTAATTATTTGCAATATATGAGACTGGCTTATGCTGTGTCTCAGGACTGGCTTATGCTGTGTCTTAGGACTGACTTTTTGCTGTGTCTCCAGATAAACTGTTTAAATATTCAGTATTTATTTTTATGCAATATATGAGACTGGTTTATGCTGTGTCTCGGGACTGGCTTATACTGTGTCTCCAGATAAACTGTTTAAATATTCAGTATTTATTTTTATGCAATATATGAGATTGGCTTATGTTGTGTCTCAGGACTGGCTTATGCTGTGTCTCCAGATAAATTGTTTAAATATTTAGCATTTATTTTTACGCAATATATGAGATGGCTAGACTGATTAACCAGAACTTAAAGTTTCTGGAATTATGATATTTAAGTCGGCACGGTTTTGAAAACCGATGAGAACCTGGAGTTCTGGATCCAGTGTTATATTCATGAATGCCATAATTCATTATTTGGAACCTGTGATTTTAAATCCACTCAGAATCTGAAGTTTTCTGAATTTTATATATGAACTTACAGTTCATGGTCGAACAGGAGGTTCGAAAAATCAATATGATCTATGATTTTATTTTATCTTATCTCATATATATGAAGTGATATGTAAAGGATTTACACATCCAACAGGATGTTGTGAGTATCATAAAAATGATTTAAAACCCTAACATATAATGAAACTGGAAATAATATTTTATCCATTTCATTCATGTTTGACGCTCATGGAGAGCAATATTCAAAGAAGGATCTACACATCCAACAGGATGTTGTAAGTATCATAAAAATGATTTAAGACCCTAAATATCATTTATAATGAAATTGAAATATTTTACTGGAAAAAAAAGAGGTGTGTGTGCAGAAATTGTGTGAAGAACATCACTACGCAATCTTGATCAAACTTTGATATCTCCCTCATCTAAGATCAGATTGAGCTGAAATTTAGTCAGCACGTTCTACTCTTGTAGTTCTTGAATCTTGCCAGTGGGATTATCAATCGGAATTCCCTATGGTGATTTTTTGCAGTTCCGAACAGGGCTGGGTAGAAAACAGGGGAGAAAATTCCAGTATTGCGTAGATTTCATCATCTGTGGTCCGATCGGGTTGAAATTTTGTCAGAACATTATTCACTCGTGTTTCTACAATCTATCGGTTAGATTGTTGATCAGAAATTTCTACAGAGAGATATACACCTCGAACTAAGCATCCAAGTTTGTACTATTCTCTCTCTTGTTTCACTTATTGATATTCCATATTATAGGCCATGATTGCTATATGGATGAGATAATTAAATATATCTATGCAATGATGATAGTGCAACGACTAATAAAATTCTACGGAATTATTATCATTTCAAATGAGATATAAAATGGCATTATAAATAATGTCCATAAAATTCCCAGAAGGGAAAATATATGTCTTGCCACTAGTGCAATGGCTCATACAATTCTGCGGAGTCATAAATATTTTATGAATTTGACTTTGCTGAGAGCAAATGTTAATAATGTATCAGGTCCAAAGGATCTGATAGAAAACTCTGGAAGAGCCACGATATTGTTATCAAACAATACTAAATTATGTATCAATGATACTTGATATTATTCAAGTAGAACATAAAGAAATATGCTTAGTTGAAGGGCATTTAAAGTTAATACCAGATCAAATCTAGCGGATCTGATTAAAGGCTCTAGAAAAGTTATAATCTTATTACCAGATGGTATTCAATTAAGTATCAATGATACTTTATATCATTTAAGCGGAACATAAAAGAAATTTGTTTAGATCAAAGACATATAACTTTATTAATGTCATATTGAGACCATGAATAATAAGAATGTTGAATATTGAATATTTGTGCGTAATTCAGGCCAGAAGCTGATTATAGAAAAAGCCGAGTTCTTTATCATCTGAATTATATTGCTGATCAGAAAAGAGATGTATGTAGATATATTCATACACCAAATAAACCATCATATTCTAAAGTTGGTTTTAAATCCCCATCATTTAAGAGGGTATATATGCATATATTCATCCACCAAATGAATCCTTTCATTTTATGGTACTGATTGATACATCTATGTGATGGTCACAAGTTTGTGTATTATCAAACATCTCCAGTTGAGATCAATGTTCAATATCCAGCTTTTCGCATGTACTCATAATCAGGATGGATCAGTGGAATTGCTTATCAAACGTCTCCAGGTAAATACGAGAACTTTATTATTTCGATTTAGTTACCAATTTCTATATGGGACATTCTATATTATATGTTGATGCATTCATCCATGACTCACTATCTATCATCGGTATTTACCATTACAACTTGTAATTGGTCATTGAATTGCTCACATTTTAAAGATATTTTGATTGTGTAGTATATCACTATATCTCCCTATTGCATCTTTGGCATGATCTAAGATAAGAATTTTATATCATTATGAGATTAATATTGATTTTGATCAATCTTCCAATTAGATCATTTAAACTTCTGATAGTTTATATTTTTACGCACAATCTGAATATTATTATATTGATTAATTTCCAAATGGAAAGTTTCTCTAGAAAGAGTAAATGAAAAGTTACTCTTATACAAAATATAGATACCGGTTCGGTTCTCTATATATAAATGTGTCTCATTTCAATCTTTGTATCACTCAAATAAGAAAGATAATTGATCATCAGATTATTATTAATCTGTTACCTGATATATTAAATGTAACATGATTTTATAAGTTGCCATCTCATAAACCCCGGCCAGGTGATTGTTCTTAAAGAATGATCAGAGTAAATGACAACAAATAAATCATCTGATGCATATTATAAGCTTATGAACCTTTTGGAAAGGTATTATTATCAGGATCCAAAAGTAAACAAAACTCGAGTTATAAATAAATCCACTTTCTCTAAATCAACTCTATAAGAGTATGATATATCTAAAGAGACATGAGTCTATGAAATGACTAAATCCATTTAAATGAAAGAAATCTCAAAGAGATACAAGTATATTGAAATTGATAAAATTTCTATACGAGTCTATGAAATGACTAAATCCATTGAAATTGAAAGAAATCTCAACAGAGATACAACTATATTGAAATTAAGAAAATTTCTATAAAGTCCATATAGAGACTAAATCCATTGAAATGGAAGAAATCTCAAAAGAGATTCAAGTATATTGAAATTGAGAAAATTTCTATAAATCATATGAGAGAAATGTGGAATCATAAAGAAACAATCATTGATGATGTATTTTTATACACAGTAGCGCTACTGAAATTATAAACGATAATTATGATATTTATAATATCAATGAATGTATACAAAAGACATGATTAGCCTAAGTGAAAAGAAGCAATTCAAGAAGAATTGACTTCATATGCCAAACATAAAGTATTTAGACTAATAGTACTCTAGACACCTGAAGATGTCAAACTAGTTGGATACTAATGAATCTTTATACGGAAAATGTAATGAGAAAAACGAGATTGTAAGATATGAGGCACGACTCATAGTACAAGGTTTCTCACAGAAACTTGGTATTCAATAGTAACGAATACAATTACGTTTCGAATTTCTGATAAATTTGGCTGCCTTTACAAGGCTTGAAATACGTCCTCTAGATGTAGTAATCATTTATCTATATGATTCACTCAATGCAGATATTTATAATCCCGAAAGGATTTAAAATGCTAGAAGCATGTAAATCGAGATCTCGTAATCTGTATATGATGAACATACAAAAATTCTTATATGGATTAAGAACAATCTGGACGGATGTGGTATAATCGTCTCAGTGAATATCTGATAAAATAAGGGTATAATAATTACATTATATACCCAAGTGTCTTTGCAAAGAAATCAAAATTCGAATTTACTATATTCACAACATATGTTGATGATATGAGTTTAATTGGAGCTTTTAGAGAGCCCTTGAAAACTCTTGAATTTTTGGTAAATGAGTTTAAAAATGAAAGACATGGGAAAGAAAATATTGTCTCGACTTGAAGGTCGATCATAGATCAAATGGAATGTTTGTCCATCAATCAGAATATATTGAAAAGATTCTGAAAAGATTCTATCTGGATATTACTCCATAAAGCAAGTCTTTGCTTGTACTCCCTCCAATCATTTATAATGTTATTTTATTTCATGAAATAAACATCTGTATAACCCAGTTTAGCAATTTAGAAGATTGTTTTTAAAAAAACTTGTAAGGATTCCCATTATTGATTGGCTTATTTCATGGACAAACCACAAGTTGGGGTTTGAATTGTAAGGGTAGATTAGGTGATGGAAGATCAACATCAAAGACCCTATTCAAGACCTCATGGTGACAAGCACTCAAAGGTATATTTCTTGTGCTTAGTTTTCTTTGAAGAGATCTAGAAGCACACACACACTTAGCATACTTGCATTTGTGTGCATACTCTTCACATGTCACATTCACACTTGCACTTTGTTTGATTATATCTTGTTGTGTGTTTGTTTGTGTCGTGTAATTCGTTTCCCGAGTATGTTCGGAAACGTCCGCGCTTGCACGATTTTGTGCTTGGTTTTGCGCGAATACCGCTCTTGGTGATAGCCTTGGCTTTCTTCTTGGATTCACCACTTTTGGTGAATCGACGGTTTAATCGGCGGCCCTGGCCGCCGAATGAAACCGCCGTTTTGGACCAGAGGTCTTTGGTCTGATTCTGCGGTTAGATCGACGGTCTGGCAGCCGATTTGAAACCGCCGTTTCACACCTGATGCATTTATTATTCTCGGGTTGTGTTCTGCGGTTTACTCGGCGGTTTCGAAACCGCCGAATGAAACCGCCGTTTTTCTCCCCTGTTCTCGGGATGAATTCTGCGGTTATGATCTGCGGCCTGGCCGCCGAATGAAACCGCCGAATTAGATATTTTAGGTCGGTTTCTTTCTCGGGCTCAATTCTGCGGTCAGATTCTGCGGCCCCGACCGCAGAATGAAACCGCCGTTTGAGCGTTTCAAGGGCAATCTTGTCTTTTCACATGCCCTGTTTCTTGATGACAATATATATCATACTTTCTCATTTCTCTAACTTAGTTCTCTGACTCTAAAAGAACCCTAAACTTGAAAGAGAGATTTTTGAGAGAAAATTAAATCAAGAACTCATTTTTATACACTCAAACCATACACATGTGCATCAAAGATCATCTAAGCATTTTCTAGCATAGTTAGTTTGCTTAGTTGCATGGGTTTTGGTCATCACACTTCCCTTGGTATGTTCTTCACTTTTATCATTGATATTTAGTGTTTTATTTATCAAGGCATCTCTTTTATTATTTGAATGATCTTAGATTAATATCTTATATTCAAAATAGAGATTGTTTGTGATGACATGATTGAGTGTTGTATTGTGATAGCTATCTAGGTTTTTATAATCTATTGTTAGCTAAGCTATTTGACATGTCATTTAGCCATTGATATCTAGGATTGCATTTGTTGCCATCTAATCATCCTAGATAAGCATATAGGGTTGCCTAGCTCTTATTGCATGTATTGAGTATTTTTATATATTCACACATAGGTTGTTTTATCTCTTCATTGAGAATTTAAGTCTTGTTGGCTAAGGTTGCTTAGGCCACAAGCAAGATGGACTAGAGCCACTTTTAAAGGCCCGCGTGGTAGAAGTGGGGGGTTACAGACTGGAGTGTTAGACGAGGTCTACATAGGTTGTAAACTTCATTTCAATTAGTGGATTTCGAGGTTCAAGTGTGGCGCACTAAACAGCCCGTGGTTTTTTCCCAGTGGTTGGGTTTTCCACGTATACATCAAGTGTCATTTATAATCCTGCACCATATTACACTTGTTGTTTTTATATTGTCTATTAGAGGCATTTTCGGAATATTGACCTTAAACGAAAATTGGGTGAAAACTAGTTAAAATCTATTCACCCCCCCCCCCCTCTAGATTAATATTGTATACACACCGTGTTAATTTGTGAACTTTCAAAACTTTTATCAGGGGGAGCATATCAAATGAAGTATATTAATTATATTAATTATATTAATTATATTTGGGCATATGTGCATTGTACTCTTTTCCCTACAATCAGGTTTTCGTCCCATTAGGTTTTTCTGATAAAGTTTTTAATGAGGCAATTCTCTAAGCACACCCAAAAATCATTTGATCCATAAAATCATCATAAATATTACATTGATTCAATATATCATCGTATATATGTCATCTTGATCAAAAATATCATTGTAAATATTACTTTGATCTTGCTAATCATCGTATATATATTATCTTGATCCAAAAGATCATTATAAATATTAATTTGATCCAACAGATCAATGGATATATTTGCTCAAGTTTTTATCCCACTGGGTTTTTCCTAGCAAAGTATAAATGTGAGAAATGTTTTGAAGAAAACATTAACTATGAACATATTTGCATTGTACTCTTTTTCCCTTTGATCAGGTTTTGTCTCATTGGGTCTTCCTGATGAGGTTTTTAACGAAACAATCAAGAGGAGCAAAATTCAGAATGGACATATGTGCACTATACTCTTTTTTCCCTTTGTTCAGGTTTTGTCCCACTGAGTTTTCCTGACAAGGTTTTTAATGAGATAGTTTTGAGAACATCTAACACCATAAGATCCAGAAGATCAATGTATATATTTCCCCTAGGTTTTGTCCCAATTGAGGTTTTCCTAGAAAATTAAAATACAAGTGGTATAAATCCAAGGGGGAGTGTTATAATATATGACTTTTACCACTTATATTTACACATGATATATTCCCACCACCAACCTTTTGTTTACTTGATGCCCACACCACTCCAATATGATTACACATGTGTGTCCCTTGTATACCTCTCATTTTGCTTCATCCTTGACCACACAAATGCTGACTGCCTCTCCTCTCTTCTCCTCTCTTCTTCAAAGAATAAAAGTAGCTTTAAGAAGCCTATATATATAGAGATGCATTTCATTGTAAAGGTTGGTTCAGCTGATATCAATAAAAAGCTTTAAGCTCTCTCTAGTTATCTCGAGTGTCTCTCTCTTCTCTAATCTCTCATTTTATTTCTTCATTTATTGTTTATTTGTTCTTCATTATTTTACAACATATATATATATATATATATTGCGCACCCATATATATCCTTTTGCCAAAAAACATATATTGTCTTCCTATATATATCTCGGTCAAATATATACTATATATCTATGGCCAAATAACATATACATCTAGGCCAAATATAATACATATCTCTATAGTTCAAACCAATCCAACTCTTTAGTGTATTTGTGACTATATAAAAGGCATCCTAATTTGACTAGATAAATAAATCCCTTATTTATCTACTTATCAAATATAGTCTTTTATATTTAATATACTACTACTAATAATATAATACTAGGAAACATATTTCCTAATCAGAAAATGATTTTGATTCATAATTAAGTAATTAATTAACATATTAATTAATTTCCATTTAATTAAATAATAAAATAAACAATATAATGGGCTAATAAAATTAGCCTTGATGCCCATGACCATTACTTGGGCCATATATTGTTTTTCTTATTTTATTAAATCCATTTGGACTTTAATAAAAAACTCACATGTGAACTAGACATATTCTTACTAAAAGAAACAAGCCTACATGTCTTTCATTAATATATTAATATAATTAAATAGCCCATTAAATAAATAATGTGCAAATTATATTCTTAATATATTAAATACAATTCTAAATGGACCTATAAATAGTCCGGTAGAATATATCAAGTGATTCATGCAAGTTCGTGTGGATTGGGGATCTTGGCGGGTCTATCTAAATTTAAGCTCCAATAGACATAATCTAATCACAATCAACAAATGATTCACTTAGGTTCAATCTATTAATTTTAGTTTATTCCACTAAAGAACTAAAATTGCACTCTTAAATAAAGATGGAATTAGTAAATGATTCTCATTCATACCCTAGACAATCTTATAGGAGATAGTGAATCCTCGTGAAGAATTCGCCAAGAGCTCATAGACCGCCTATAGCTCTCCAAGTTACCATATTTACTCATATGACCACACTTTGAACTTGGATATATATTATGACTTGTCCAGAAGTCATCTTTCAATAGACACTATTGAAAACTCAACGTTAAGATTTAATATCCAAAACCACAAAACATCCATATGATGATATTCTACTCACATTTAATAAATGGAGGCACGATGTTGATATCTATAAATGAAGTCCTTTATCGATTAGCAAATGAATACCACTAAACTATCGAGGATAGACTATACTATATAATTGTACTCATTGATAGCTCAAATGATAACACTTGTAATCATAAGTCCATCATTTATCTCAGGATTAAGATAGACTCTCCGATTATCCTGATAATGAAAGACTTTTATCTATTGACGGTTCTAGAAAAAGTATTTCATTGTGATCCAGTTCAATGCACCCAGTGCACTAGATTCTTTTACTCGAAGACCCTTCGATGATTTTAGACTCATCATAACACATTTGATCCCACTCAAATGCTAGTAAAAGAATTCTACAACTTTAACAAGATAAAGGTGCCCAACCTTTAACTTAAGCTGTGAACGTTATTCAAGACTAACTAAAGAATCGTGTCTACCTCATACATATCCAGATGTATGAACAATTCTTCTTTTCTCATAGTCTTTTGACCTTATGATTATTTACTTTGACAATTATAATAATAAATGCTATAAGATTTTGTGAAAAACAGAAATCACTTTATTAATATGAAAAGATTGTCAAGTATAACATTACACTCTTGCTATTGAGCATAATCCTAACAATCTCCCAGTTGCGCTATAGCAAATGTGTCATATCTCTCATTCCCATGTTCTCTAGGTACCCATCAAAACTCTTCTGTGGTAGAGCCTTTGTGAAGGGATCCACTAGATTTTCTGCTGACACGATTTTGGTAATCGTCACATCACCCCTATGCACAATCTCCCTAAGAAGATGATTTTTTTCTTTCAATGTGCTTTCCTCTCTTATGACTTCTTGGTTCTTTCGAATTAGCCACTGCTCCACTGTTGTCGCAGTAGATAGTGATCTGCTTATTCACACTAGGAACCACTTATAAGTCAATCAAGAATTGGCAGAGCCAAACAGCCTCTTTGGCAGCTTCACATGCAGCAACATACTCATCTTCCATGGTGGAGTCAACAATACATGATTGCTTGATACTTCTCCATATGACTGCTCCTCCTCCAAGAGTAAACACAGATCCTGATGTGGATTTTCTGGAGTCAGAATCTAACTGGAAATCATAATCTGTATACCCTACAGGAATCAAATCCCCTCAAAAGTATACAAGCATATTGTCTCTCATTATCTTGAGATACTTGAAAATAAGCTTGACTGGCGTCCAGTGATCAGGTCCAGGTTTCGATTTAAACTTGCTAACTATGATAACAACAAAACAAATATCTAGTCTAGTGCATAGCATTACATATATGAGACTTCCAACTGCCGAGGCATATGGAACCCTACTCATGAATTGCTCTTCATGCTCATTCTTAGGAACTTGTTCCTTAGAAAGTTTGATTCCATGCCTGAAAGGTAACATACCTTTCTTAGAATCTTGCATGGAAAACCTAGACAAGATTTTATCTATGTATAAAGCTTGGGATAGTGCAATCGTTCTATTTTTTCTATCCCTTATTACTTGGATACCAAGAATATAACTTGCTTCTCCTAAGTCCTTCATATCAAATTGTTTTGCTAACCATTCTTTTACTGATGTCAATACACCTACATTGCCTCTAATGAGTAGTATATCATCAACATAAAGAATTAGGAAAACCAACTTGTCGCCTTTGATCCTTTTGTATACATAAGGTTCGTCAAGGTTCTGAACAAATCCAAAACCTTTCACAGCTTGATCGAACCTTATGTTCCAGGATCCGGATGCTTGCTTTAATCCATATATGGATTTTTGCAACTTGCATACCTTTTCCACTTGGCCTTTTTCAATGAATCCTTCTAGTTGCATTATATAGATGCTTTCGTCAAGACTTCCGTTAAGGAAAGCTGTCTTGGCGTCCATTTGCTAAATCTCTAAATCTAAAGATGTCGCAATGGATAAGAGTATCTTAATGGATTTAAGCATGGCCACAAGAGAGAAGGTTTCCTTGTAATCTATACCTTCTTTCTATTTGTAACCTTTAGTTACCAATCTAGCTTTAAAGGTTTCCACCTTTCCATCCATACCTCTTTTCCTCTTGTATACCTATTTGCACCCAATGGGTTTTATCCCTTTAGGCAAGTCTACAAGGGACCAGACTTTGTTATTGAACATGGACTCAATCTCATATTGCATTGTCTTTTGCCAATGGCGACTATTAACATCCTCCATTGCTTCCTTATATGTGTAGGGATCATCGTCATCCAGGAGATTCTCCACTGATTCTCCCAGACCGATGTATTTCTCAGGTTGTCTTATAACCCTCCCACTACGACGAGGAATGGTAGGTTGTTGATCTTGTGATGGTTCGGAACTCATAATTGGGCTAGGTTGTGAAACCTCTTGTGGAATTATATCTCTTGACATCTCATTCAGGACAATTCTACTTTTAGGTATAAACTCATTCATATAGTCCTTTTCCAGAAATTTGGCATTTGTCGAACAAATACTTTAAGATCTGAAGGACTATAGAAATAATACCCTTTAGTTCCTTTTAGATACCCCACAAATATGCATGTTTCTGTACGGGACTCCATCTTTTCTGTATTTCCTTTTAACACATGCGCAGGACAACCAAATATCCTTAAGTGTTGTAAACTAGGCTTTCGCCCAGTCCACAACTCATGCGGTGTTTGAGGAACCGACTTCGATGGTACATCGTTTAGAATGTACATTGCAATTTGTAGAGCATATCCCCAAAAAGAAACAGGGAGCGTTGAATAACTCAACATTGACCTAACCATATTCAAAAGAGTTTTATTTCTTCTTTCTGCCATCCCATTCTGTTAAGGTACATCTGGTGCAGAAAACTGAGAAATTATCCCATTATCAATAAGATATTACTGAAACTCACCAGATAGATATTCTCCACCACGATCAGATCTCAAGATTTTTATGTGTTTCTCAAGCTGATTTTCCACTTTAGCTTTAAATGCTTTGAACATGTCAAAAGCATTTGACTTATGTCTCATGAGATACACATAACCAAATCTTGAATAATCATCTGTGAAAGTGATGAAGTACTCATATCCACCTCTAGTTTGAATGCTCATAGGACCACATACATCAGTATGCATTAATCATAAACATTCATTGGCTCTTGTGCCTTTGGTCCTGAACGACCTTTTGGTCATTTTACCTTCCAAAAAGGATTCACAAGTTGGTAGATCATCAACCTTTAAGTCACTTAAAGGTCCATCACTAACCAATCTTTTAATCCTATTAAGGTTAATGCGACCTAGGCGCAAATGGCATAGGTAGGTTTCATCTTATGATAATTTTACTCTTTTATGATTAGGTTGCGTTAATTATGTGTCTAACAAGTAAGAGATATTTCTATGTAAATAGAATAGACCATTTTCCAATGTACCTTTGCAAACAAATTTGTCATCCTTACTAATAATAAAATTTTTATTATAAGTAATTGAATATTCAAATTTATTTAAATAAGAAACTGAAATTAAATTTCTCTTGAATTGAGGTACATAATAAATGTCTATCAAATCTAAATGCCTACTAGAATCTAGATAAACTCTAATATCTCCCACTGCACTAGCAGACACCAACACTCCGTTGCCTAAACGCAAGTTGATTTCATTCTTATTCAGTCTTCTCCTTTCTTGAAACCCCCGTAAGGAATAACAAACATGATTAGTGGCTCCGATCCAAGAATCTATAGAATCTGCCAGAAAAACATGTTTCAAGATAATTCATATTACCTTGTTCCTTCTTATCCTGAGACTTTGGGCAATTACTTTTCCAATGTCTCTTTTCACCACAAAAGAAGCACTTCCTTTTGATCTTGGTTACTTTCTTGGTAGGCCCAAGTTGCTTTTTCTTCTGTTATTCCTTGATCTTCTGACGGGTCTTAACAATAACAACTTTACCAATCATATGAATCTCTTCTAGAGATATCATCATATCAGCAGCAGACCCTTTTCTTTCATGCTGTTGATGCAACACGTCAGAGATGGTAGCCATAATGTAGCATTTGGTCATCTCATCAGAGGTCTTCCACTGCTCATACTCATCTCTTTGCATCACATTAGATTCATTAGTAGGAGTAGTCAGAACAAAATTTATATTTTTTCATCTTGCAGCAACAACCCAATTTTCCTTTTCCATGTGACATAATTATTACCAGTTAAAGTTTTATCTTTTAGGATGATCATTAGGGATGGGATCATGATTTCTTAACAAAAATATATATGAGTAAATAATCATGGTTTAACATTTTCGAATATTTATCTTGAATTAAATATATAATTCAATCGTAAAATTCAGCGTTTGATCCAACACCCATAAATGTTACGCCTCATTTGAGAGTTCGCACCATTTACTAGTTGGACTAGGTCCCACCTAATTGTTAACATAACAACCAATGTTTTCAATTTTAGCCTTGTGATTTTATTAACAAGAACTCTTGGGAGGATATCAATAAAACCACATTGAATGTACTACCAAGATTTTGACCCTCAATATATTCCCTCACAAAAATCCCTCATTGGAGAGTAGATCTCGTTTGAGTCAATTGTCTAGTTTATCATTGTAAGGAAGTATCTTGCTAAATTCCATTCATGGACGCCCCCAAAATAATAAAGCTCAACTAACCTTGGAGGCCATAGGTGTTTGCAATACACCTTCTCCCACTCAATTATTTAAGGCGTGTGATTAAATCCCATAGAATGATTTACCAAGTTATCTAGATGCCAATTAGATACCTAAATCATTCAATGCATGTTCATACCAAAAGAGATATATGAGTGGCACTCCTATTCTATATGACATGTTATCAAACAATAACAAATATTGTAATATTTACGCAAAGTAAACAGCCATGATTTTGATCCATCCTAGAAAAGTAAGTAAATTATATTTGTTTGGAATACAAAAAACTCCTTTCTTGGAGAACAAGTCTTCAAGCGGCCATCGATCACTTGAGCATCCCACGGCTGCCCTACGGGCGTGCACACTCCACAACCCTAACAAGGACTGCCGTGCGCAGCCCATGGACTCCATAGGGCTGTCGTGCACAGCCCATAGTCCAACATGCACAGCTGCTTGCAATCTTGCGCGCATGCATGTTGCTATGGTACGCACGGTCCCAAACTCGTTCCTGTTGCTATCAATTCTTCAAGTCTTCGAATCTTCGATGTTTGAACATATTACAACCTTATTTAAACAATAAAATACTGTAGCAATTTTTTTTTTTTTTTTTAATCTGAAAGTTCACACAAATAAATAAATGCACGTGCGTGTCTTTTAAGAATGACATAGAGGGTTTGTGAAAGGGTTGTTAATCCGTTATTACCAAATTTTCGGATTAGTCAATATTACAAATATAACCCAATTCACAAAACAATAATCAAGTGTAATAAGGTGCGGAAATATAAACGACACTTGATTTTTACGTGGAAACCCTCAACAGGGAAAAACCACGGGCTATTATAGTGCGCCACACTCGAACCTCGAATCCACTAATTGTGATAGCGTATACAACCTAATCCCGGTTTGACGGCCTAATCCCGGCCTATATCCTGCTACCACTACCCGCAGGCCTGTAAAAGTGGACCTAGTCCAATTTGCTCATGTGACCACCTAATCCCGGTGTACGACCTAATCCCGGTCTATCACACAAGACTTATTTCTCCAAAGAGATCAACACCCTATGTGAATATGTAATGATATCCAAATATGCAATAAGAGCTAGGGTACTCTATATGCTTACCTAGGATTATATGATGACAATAAAATCAATCCTAGATATGAAAATAGCTATATGACATGGCATACAACTTTAGCTAAGTAAATGATAACCAATCCTAGATACAAAGCTATCAAAAATAACCCACAAACATTCAAAGGATTAACTAGTTGATTAAAACACAATCTATCAACCTAGTTATCAATAAAGCACACAAGAATGTTTATGGCATAACTTTTAGGCAATAATGACCTAATCAATTAAGCTATGTTAAAATAAACCCAATCAAAACATAATCTCAATCATGTATGTAGAAATTACTCAAGAACATACAAGTAATAAAAGAGATAAACTGATAAGTAAAAACACTAAAATTAGATGAGATTAGTGTTCAACAAATCATACCATGTGTGTTGAAGAAGACCCATGCATTAGCACATACTAGATGAACCTAGATGATGCTTAGATGATGATTTATGCATGTGGAAATGGGTTGAGAGGAATAAAGATGTGATCTTTAAGGTTTTCCTCTAAAGTCTCTCTAAATATCTCTTTAGGGTTCTAAGGATCAAAAGACTTGGTATGGGAACCAGAGATAAGAATGTATTTATAGAGACCAAAAACAGGGCATGTGAAAATACAATTTTACCCCTGAAAACGCACGATCGGCGGTTTCATTATACGGTCGGGGCCGCAGAACTAAACCGCCGAATTGAAACCCGAGAACCTGGATTTCATTCGGCGCTTTCATTCGGAGGGTACATAACCGCCGATCTAACTGCCGTTTTGGGCCTGAGACATTTATTACAATCAGGTCTTGATCGGCGGTTTCGATTCGGCGGCCAGGCCGTCGATCTCAACCGCCGTTCACCAAATATGGTGAATCCAAAGTAGAAGCCAAGGGCAACTCCACCGGCGATCATCGCGCTAAACCATGCACACCAACGTGCACGCGCGGACGTTTCCGAACATCCTTCGGGAAACGAATTACACCACACTTAAAGCTAATCAAACATGAAATGCAAGTGTGGGAATTGAATGCATCCTAATGCTTATCATGTCATGGCATTATCATAGAACAAGATTCAAACAATTTAAACAAGCATGAATAAAATTCATGACTTTGCATCCTAATGCCTAATCATGTTATGACATATCAATAAACAAGATGCAATCAAATAAACATGCATGAAGAGATATTCAACAATTATGAATGCACACATATGAAAACACACAACATACAAATATAGAAATATGCATGAGTTGTGAGTGTGTGGAACTATGATCTCTTCAAAGCATGTAAGCACTAGAATTTACCTTTGGTGCTTCTTCTCTTGAGGTCTTGAGAGGGCCATTGGATGATCACCAATTCCTAAGCTACCCTTACATCAACCCCAACATGTGGTTTGTCCACGAAACAAGCCAATCAACAAATGGGAATCCTTACATAATCACTGCAGTATTTAATACAAAAAAAATACTGCACTATTTTAAAATACAATAAAAAAAAAACTGCACTTAATTTTAATACAATAAAAAAAAAAATTAAGCAACTACCAAGAAGGAAATTGTGACGATAATAGGCCACCCTTCTTGTTACAACTCCGAAACAAAAAATATATTGAAATTCTAGGATCAAAATCGAGCAATAACAATTCACTTTATATTAACATATAACATATATAAATCCATACATTCCAATGTAATTATATATGAGAATACCTAGAGTGCAATCTCTTTCTAAACATGCATAATCACAATAAAAAGATTCACGTATATACACATTAATTAATTAAAGGGTACAACCAGGGCTCTGATACCAATTGTAGGGAAAAACATTTGCACGCGGCGGAAGCGAGACTAAAAGAAGTTTAGTATATTTTAAAAATTTTCCAAGTTTGAACCTTAACCCTTTAATTAATTAAACATATATACCAAAAGATATCATATCTTTGTCGCGTGATCCAATTGACTATACGTCGATGGTAATCCGCAAGATCTTCCAATCCAATCACGAACGTGAATCACCTAGGAGCGTGGTCTCCCTTCTCTTTGAATTGTGTACCTGAGAATGGATAACAAAAACTTTTATGATATTTGTTAGTCAGAATAAACTCCAAAAGATTGCAAAGAATGTCCCGGTCACTTTTGAATTCACAATCGTTAGATTAAAACTCGCGTGAACCTTATTCAAAATTTTACACAAAACCTTTCGATGTAAAGTTATTAGTGCACTATCAAAATAAGAACAATCTCTTTTCACAATTTCTCTTGGCCGAATTTCACACTAGTCTAAGAGTTGGAATTTAGTTTTCTCTAACATAAGAAAAATAACTCTCAATGAAGCATTAGGGTTTCCGAAAATATGCAAAAGTATATATATATCTTGTTGCACGCCTAATATATCTAGTGTTATAATCATGCACGCCATTTAAATATATATGTTTCTGTTTTGTTCAAACACTGCATGTATTATATATATTGCGCACCCATATATATCCTTTTGCCAAAAAACATATATTGTCTTCCTATATATATCTCGGTCAAAATATTATATATATCTTCGGTCAAATATATACTATATATCTATGGCCAAATAACATATATATCTTGGCCAAATATAATATATATCTCTATAGTGTAAACCCTAATCCAACTCTTTAGTATATTTGTGACTATATAAAAGACTTCCTAATTTGACTAGATAAATAAATCCCTTATTTATCTACTTATCAAATATAGTCTTTTATATTTAATATAATACTAATAATAGTATAATACTAGGAAATATATTTCCTAATCAGAAAAAGATTTTGATTCTTAATTAAATAATTAATTAACATATTAATTAATTTTCATTTAATTAAATAATAAAATAAACAATATAATGGGCTAATAAAATTAGCCTTGCTGCCCATGACTATTACTTGGGCCATATATTGTTTTTCTTATTTTATTAAAGAGTAATGATATTTGCACCCCTCTAAAACGGTATGTACACCCCAAATTTATATATTTTTAAAATTCCAACATTACCCTTAAATTAAATTATTAATATTTTAATTCAAAAATATAATAATTTTATAACTATTTACTTTTTCGAATTTTAACTAACTAAATCTTTTATTAAAAAAAAACTAAATCCAATTAAAAATAACAAAGAAAAACAAAAAATCCAAATCAAAATGGAAACTCAGCATCGTTTTTCCAAGAAAAGATAGAAACAACCTCCTCTATTCTAGATTAGAAAAGGATAGATGCCTCCTCCAAATTTTGGGATGAAGACGTAGGAGATTTCAGCTTTTTTTTTTTTTTTTTTTTTTTTTTGTTTATGCGTAATTCATTTTTCCTTTTCATTTTGTTTTATGTAATAAAATAATGAAAAAAAAAAAAATGAGATCTAACGGCTGACATTAAAAGGCACAAGATAGAAAACTTTTAGGTATATTTTATAATTTTATTATTTATAATATTTTAAAATTTTTTGAAAGGGCATATTTGCTAATGTGTGGGGTGTGATTACAAGATTTCATATTTTAAAAAATTGTAATGGGGTGTACATACAAAAAGGGGTGCACATACACTTTTCGAGGGGTGTAAATATCGCCACTCTTTATTAAATCCATTTGGACTTTAATAAAAAAATCACATGTGAACTAGACCTATTCTTACTAAAAGAAACAAGCTCACATGCCTTTCATTAATATATTAATATAATTAAACAGCCCATTAAATAATAATGTGCAAAATATATTCTTAATATGTTAAATATAATTCTAGATGGACCTATAAATAGTCCGGTAGAATATATCAAGTGATTCATGCAAGTCCCTGTGGATTGGGGATCTTGGCGGACCTATCTAAATTTAAACTCCAATAGATATAACTCAATCACAATCAACAAATGATTCACTTAGGTTTAATCTATTAATTTTAGTTCATTCCACTAAAGAACTAAAATTGCACTCTTAAATAAAGATGGAATAAGTTAACGATTCTCATTCATACCCTAGACAATCATATAGAAGATAGTGAATCCTCATGAAGAATATCAGTAATCGCCAAGAGCTCATAGACCGCCTATAGCTCTCCAAGTTACCATATTTACTCATATAACCACACTTGGAACTTGGATATATATTATGACTTGTCCAGAAGTCATCTTTCAATAGACGCTATTGAAAACTCAACGTTAAGATTTAATATCCAAAACCACAAAACATCCAATGATGATATTCTACTCACATTTAATAAATGGAGCCACGATGTCCATATCTATAAATGAAGTCCTTTATCGATTAGCAAATGAATACCACCAAACTATCGAGAATAGACTATGCTATATAATCGTACTCATTGATAGCTCAAATGATAACACTTGTAACCATAAGTTCATCATTTATCTCAGGATTAAGATAGACTCTCCGATTGTCCTAATAATGAAAATACTTTTATCTATTGACGGTTCTAGAAAAAAGTATTTCATTGTGATCTAGTTCAATGCACCCAGTGTACTAGATTCTTTTACTCGAAGACCCTTCGATGATTTTAGACTTATCATAACACATTTGATCTCACTCAAATGCTAGTAAAAGAATTCTACAACTTTAACAAGATAAAGGTGCCCAACCTTTAACTTAAGTTGTGAACATTATTTAAGACTAACTAAAGAATTGTGTCTACTTCATACATATACAGATGTACAAACAATTTTTCTTTTCTCATAGTCTTTTGACCTTATGATTATTTATTTTGACAATTATAATAATAAATGCTATAAGATTTTGTTAAAAACAAAATTCACTTTATTAATATGAAAAGATTGTCAAGTACAACATTACACTCTTGTTATTGAGTATAATCCTAACATTTCTCCTCCTCCTCCTCACCCCCACAATGGCTTTGTGGAGCATACTTATATTCCTGATCAAAACACTTCCCTTACACTTACTGACTTGGCAAAGGTGGAGGCAGTTTACATGCCTTCCATAAATCTAAAAAGATAATTAACTAAAGAGACTGCAGTTAGGAAAATTGCAAAGAAGGTAGAAGGGACCTCAACCCCTAAGGTCCCTTATTCTGAACCTTCAATTGATGATGTTGAAATGGAAATGGTCTTGGTTGGAGATGAACTAACCACCCTCAAGAGTGTTTCGACTGATCTTGCTGTGGAAATTATGTTTGGATTAAATGAGCCAATAAGTACCTGACTTCCCAATGCTCAAATCTAATTAAGAGGATGATGACTATGGGACGTTGACGAACTTGCTAATAAGGGAAAGGCATTCCAAGAGCACATTTGACCATCATACTGCATTTCGTTCTCTCTTGCCAACTGATCATGCCAAAGTCACTGAGCATACTCTCCACCTACAAATTGAGGCTCCTTAACCATTTGTCCAACCTACTCCTCTAACTGTTCATGCAGTCCAGGCTCCAGTTGATCGACCCATAAAATTCCTTAGTCAAGCTCAACTGAACTTCACAATGAGCCACCAAATAATTTTCACTAATTTTGATTCTGACGAGAGCCTTCCTAATGCTACAAAGACTGACAATTTGTCTGATCAGACCATGGACCATGTTGTTAAAATTACTATACTCTTAGGTCAGTAATCTGGTGTTCAGTTGGAGGTAGGTGTGGGTACCCATGTGGATAATGTCGCAACTGGCTAAGCCGATGGTGCCTACATGGGCCAAACCAATGCTACACCTACAAAAGTTGACTCTAAGGTGGCTGTCCCAACTTGGCAGGGTAGCATCACTCAGGTTGCTGCTGCAAGTAAGAAGGTTGTTCCCCGAGCACAAATCTAAGCTAAGGAAGCTACAAGAAGTTACAGTGAAACTGTGGCACCTAATAGAGCCCCTTTAGCTGTGCTTCCGGTCAGTTTTGTGGACCATGACCATCCTAACCTCTAACAGCAAAAATAGAAGAAGGTTTCCAAGCTAATCATTCACTCTGCAAGGAGAGCAACATACTCACCTCAGAGCCAAACACACTTCCCAAGCAGGCCTCGCTCTGAATCTGAAACTCGTTTAGGCTCCCATGAACCATTACATGACCCCTTCCATATCTTGTGCTCCATGTCTACTGGTTAGACATACATTGTGGAAGGATACTGGAAAGACTTCAAGAGCACTCCTCATTCTGCTCGGGTTCGCGTAGTTTTAACAACAGTGTATATGTGAGTACCCAAATTTCTTCTTCCCTTAGTGGTTTTTGTTGATCTTGATTAACCATAATGTTTTCTTTTCTTCCTTTCTTATAGGCCATAAAAGAGTTGATCGAAGCTTTCATCGTTATGGTGAGGAAGAGTGGGGATATTTCTCGACTAGAAATATAACTTGCTAAAAAAGACCAGATGCTGAAATCTACCTAAACCAAGAAATCACAAGTGCTTTATGCTTATAAGAAGAAGTTGAAGCAATATGAAGTTATTGAGAACACTTTGAGACGGTTACTTGCTAGTTCAGAAATGAAAGCTTCACTGGCCAGTGAAAATACTAGAGAGCTAGAACTGAAAAATTGTTAGCTTGAATTGGATTTGGCCCGTGCTGAGTCAAGAGTCACCTCTCTTGATCAAAGAGTTATCTTTGCTGAAGAGAAATCTGCCAATCTTGAAGAAGAAGCTCGACTAGCTAAGGAGACTTTGGCTTCCGCTCAACACTCAATGCTTGCATCTCAGCAGAAATCTAAGGAGGACAGTCTTCATTATGAGAAGTTGGCTAAAGATTTGGGTTTCCAACAAGTTACTATAGAGGTTGATTCAAAAGAAACCAGTATGGCACTTGAAGTTTAGGTTGTTGATCGATACAAGAGATCTCCTGCGTTTGATGCTGTCATGCTGAGAGAACTAGAGCAAGGGCTCTGTACTAATCGCATGTTCTTAGACTTAAAACTAATCCATTACTTCAAGATGTTGGAGTTGGCAGACTAGGACCACTAATAGATTGTGGTAAAAAGGTATAGACTTTTTCGTTTTCCTCCCAATGCCATATAATTTGTTTTATAAAATCCAAACAATTGAAAAGGTGGAAATTGAAAATAACCTAAAATGTGTCTAAACAACCTAGAGGAGGGTGAATAAGTTGTTAATCGATTAAGTTACCAAATTTTTTATCAAGCAATATTAAACACAACAAACAATAAAATCAAAAGTAAATATAGAAAATAAATGACTCTTGATTTTTACGTGGGAAACCCTCCAACTAGGAAAAAAACCCATAGACTAGCCTTGCTAGCCATTTAGTCATAGAAATCCACTATATGATAGTTTAATTACATCCTAAGTTGATAATCTAGTCACTCTTCTCAAGGATCCTAACTTAAATCTATCTACCAGCAGGCCTTTTATAGTGACTCTTAACACTTGCTGGCTAACCAACACCTTTGATTGTAAGACTTTCTTTTGCTTGTGTAACTACCACATGTAGCCACAAGACTTGGACTTAATGAAGAGAATTAATGTCTAAGTGAACATGTATGAATGCTCAATGCAAATATGTGCTAGACTAACACAAAATGCATAACCAAATGTAAATATAAATACTCAACAATCTTAGTTATTAGCTGACCTCTTACAATCTCCAAAACTTCAAAGACTATGCAATAAAGATGGAGTCTTGGTAATAAAAGTAGAACAATAAATGAGATGAGATGTTTGTTCTTACCTACCAAGTGAAGATGCTTTGAAGAACCACACTTGATGATGCCTTAAATGCATATGAATGGAGAATGGAGAGTCAAAAATGGTTTCTTGAACTATCCTCTCTCTAAGAACTCAAGCCTCTCACTAGAGCTCAGAAAATTCATAGTTTTTGAGCAAAAAGATGGTGTCTTGGACTATTTATAGGATTCTCACAAAACTATGTTGTTTTTGTGAAGAACTAATTTTTGTAGTCAATATTTCACGGTTGACCAAGACGAAAAACAATCGTGAAAATGGTTGACCAAACATCGCCTAAATATTGCAGTCCATTTTCGCAGTCCAACAGGACGAGAGCATGACCACGAGAACCACTAGAGAAAACTTCACACATACATTTCGCGGTTCACCAGGATGAGATCAAGATAGCGAAAACCTTTGGAAAGTTTTTTACGGTTGACCAAGATGACACTTGAACCGTGAAATCTACCGGAAGGATTTTCGCAGTTTACCATGATGACACCTGGACCGCGAAATCCACTTGAAGGATTTTCGTGGTAACTTTTTGTATTGCACCAAGACAACACTTGGACCGCCAAAATCACTGGAATGATTTTTGTAGTTCACCACGATGGACCAAGACCACGAATCAAAGAAGAATGGGTCTTTTCAAGTGATCTAACACACTAAACTATATCTATATGTATGATGTGCAAGTGTGAAATTGATGTGATGCACACTAAAATGATAAGAAAAACACAAATGAATGAATTGTGTGTGCGTGCACCTAATCTCTTCAAGAGAACAAGTCAAGAGATATACCTTTGAAGCTCTTGTTCCTGAAGCTTTGAGATACCCAGGATTGTTTTCACGATCACACTATTGAGCATATGAAGATCCTAATCTACCCATTACAAAAAGCATCCAAATGTGGTTTGTCACATAAATAAGCCAATTACAAAATGGAAAACCTTACAATCTCCCCCTTTGACTATTTCGTGAAAAAACCACTCCACACAAATAAAAAATGAAAAGAAGCTGTTGTCAACAATTGTTCATAATCTCACTACATTACAAAGAGATACCTAAGGATCTAAATCTTTAATGTCTTCAATCTCTTGTAATAGAGCACACCTATGAGACATAAAACAAGCAACTTTCCAAGACAACAAATAGAGCACACCTATGAGACATAAAACAAGCAACTTTCCAAGACAACAAGTACATGTGAGATGATCAAAAACAATGCAAAGTATGCACATTCCCCCTAAACAGGTTACTCACCCTCAATATGTAGCTAACTCTCTTAAATGTACAAAGACATAAGAACTTATTTACTCCCGCTATTTCCCAAGACTCACTACAAGAATTTTAGTCTTTCCCTACAAAACTTTAGGAGACAAAGCAAGATCTATAGGCACAGTTAACTTTTCCCCACAAAATGAGTTTCGTCGGCATAGGTAACCTTTCCTTACAAAACTCAAAATTTGTAGGCTAATGGTACAAAACTTTTCCCCACAAAACGAGTTTTGTCGGCGTAGGTAGCTTTTCCCCACAAAACTCAAAATTCGTAGGCTAAGGGTAAAATTTTTTTCCACACGAAATGAGTTTTGTCGACAACGGTAACCTTTCCCCACAAAACTCAAAATTTATAGGCTAAGGGTAAAAAAACAATTTCTCCACGAAACGAGTTTCGTCGACACAAGTAACCTTTCCACACAAAACTCAAAATTCGTAGGCTATGGGTTAACAGAAACTTTTCCCTACAAACATTGTATTTGAAGGGAAAAGTTAATTAAAATTTAAAAAATATATACTATAATTAATTAATTAATTTAAAAAAATATATGTGCTAAAAAATATTAAAAGTTAATTAATTAAAATTAAAATTTTTGGATAAATCCACCACCACCAAACTAATCAATAGTGGACACCCAGTACATAAAACTTTGATTAAAGAAAATATATACTATACCCTTATAAAAAAAGTCTTATCCAATAGATTTCCACTTCCTAGGTTTAGGGTGTGGTATCTTCTCTACAGTTGGTCCTCATTAAACTAATATGTACTTAATTGTTAATTAATTAACTCTTATCACATTCTCGATTAGCACCATCTCAATTGATTACCACTTTGAGGTATTGATCATTTAATTAAATAATAAAATTGACAAAAAGAAAAAAAAAAAACATTATCACCAAACCAGATTTGCTATCCAATAAATATTTTTCAATATATGTTTGTCATTCAAATTAGATTTTTGATTAGTTGAATAAATTTAAATTTATCTAACAAGTTTTTTTATTTATTATTATTTCATTTTAATTTCTAACAACTCATATCTGTGTTATATAAATACTGCGCAATTGTTAACAAATCAAGTGTTGTAGTTAGGCGGTAAAGGCTTACTACTTTGATATGAGGTTGTAAGTTCAATTCCTCATAAGGACAATTAATTGTCATCATTATCAAGGTTGGGCTAGCGCCTGTTGACAGTCGACAGTGGGGTGGCCGAATGACAGATTAAACAGTCAATGAAATACATTCGTCGGCAAAAACTTGTTTTAGCCGACGAAACTCAAAATTTGGGTTACCTCGTCAAAGAAAGCTACTCACAAATTAAGATGCATAATCATATAAGCAAACTTTATGCAGCCCAAGTTATCGAGAGATAATACTAATAAACTTTTTATTGAAACGCAATCAACAAATTGGGAAAAATAAATAATTAACTAACCAAAAACATCTGATTGTAATAAACTTTTGAGGGTTTTGCATTTACCTTTTTTTTTATAAAAAAAATCTTCTAAATGTCTAACACATAGTCAGAAATGGAGATGTAAATAATGTTTATACACTAATTGAGCAATGGGGGTTTAGCTTGGAGAGGAGAGAAAAATAACTAGGTGATTTATTAGGGTAGTGGATACGACACCAAATATGAGGCGGGAAGAATCCCTAGCAGACTAGGGTTTATTTTACATTTTTAAATTAAAAATGAAAAGAGCCGAAGACTCAACTTTTGATATCATTATATTATAAGAATGTTCATATTGTAAGTGAAAGGGTCAATTGCACTACATTGGGATTGTTGTAAACTAATCATTATAAAGTGGGAAAGCAAGACATTTTTTTTTTTTCTATGTGGGATTGGTTGCCATTCATTTCGTTTTAAGGATTAAGTTCCCTACTAATCTCATTTGTGTTCAACTTTTTAAGTATCTACTTATATATGACAACCAAGCAAATGAATGGGCAGGATTGATTTGCTTTATTTTTTTTTTGCATCTCCCACTAACAACAGCATCGTTTATTCAAAGTCCCTAACTACTCAATTAGGAAGAGTGACTTCGACGGCGACGACTTCATCGACTTACAAGAGTTCGTCGAACTTAACACCAAAGGCATCGATTCAAACGAGGTTATGGAGAATTTGAAGGACGCCTTCTCTGTCTACGACATTGACGGCAGCAGATCAATCACCGCTGAGGAACTTTACAAAGTTTTTAGGAGTTTGGGAGAGGATTGCACCATAGCTGAGAGTACGAAAATGATCAGCAGCATCGAAAACGTCGACAATGGCAAGTCGTGGAGTTTAAGGTCATGATGATGATGGGTGCTAGGTACGATTCCATGTCTAGAGAAGTTAATTATATTTTGTATTTCAACAATTTTAGAATTTGTTCCTTCTTTCTGTTTTCTTTTCTCGGATTTGTATTTTGTCAGTCTAATATATTGTTGTCTTTGTCCTTGCCCTTGTCATACTTCTAGTCACCAGTTTCTACTCTGGATGAGATAAAAGTGACTGGAAATTGAAAAGTTTAGAAGAGGAAAAAAAGATTAGGGGGTGGTATTAGATTGGGATTTTAACAGACAGTTAAGATTATTATGATAATTAGGATTATATTTTTGGGATTATCATGATTATATGGACTAGACTTTTAGGATTCTGAAAGAGTATTTGAACTTTATTTATAGACTATTAGAATTATCTAGACTTTATTTCAAGACTTTTTGGACTTTTATGAGTTGATTGTAGTATTCAATTTTCTCCACACAATAACAAATATCCACACCCAATATGAATGTGTGGCTGTGGTTGGATGTTTCAGAACGTCCTTACTAGAGAACTACTATATATATATACATATTTTCTATTATCAGTTTGTCCTGACAATAAATATATCAGGACGAAGAATGTGGACCACTAGATTTACATATTTTGACTCAAAGTGTATGCACTTGTCAAAACTTCTCCATAATCTGTGGTCCACATTCTTCTTCTTGATATATTTATTGTCAGGACGAATTGACAATAGAAAGACAGACTGTATATATATATATATTAGTAAAACAACTATATCTTTACCCACGCTAGTCATTCCAATTTATGTATAAATAAATCATTATTTACACCTATCAAAGGAACATGAACAATAATAAAGATGTCACAATTAGGAATCATTATTCAACATCTGTTCTATGAAATTTGAGTTACAAAAAAAAAAAAAAAAAAAAAAAAAAAAAATGTAAAATAACTTAAATTTCCGCTAGTCCCTACGCTATTGGCCAATTCAACCATCCAACTATTGATCAATCAAATATTCAAATGACCAAATTAAATGAAACTAGAATCCATGAACTACGCATTACTCCACCCTCCGACCTCCAATCTCCGGTCACCAATCACCCACCCCTGGGCCGTGGACTGCAACTCGTCCAAGTTGAAGATCTGATGGGGTATGGAAGTTGAGGAAGCTGAAGATGATTTTGAGCGAGAGAGAAAAGTCTGGAAAGTATTGAGAGAGAGGGCAAGCTATTTATACGTATCACTAAGAAGTCTGGAAAATTCATTTTGTCATGAAATCCTAAAATCTTGATCTTAATCCAATACCAGCAGACAATTTGCTACCGCTTGAAAGTCTAAATCCAATATCACAAGACAATATAGACTTTTAAAAAAAATCATGAAAGTCTAGATCCAATACCATAAGACAATATAAACTTTTTTTAAAATTTTTAAAAGTCTTGATCGAATACCACCAGACTTATTTAACTTATTAAAAAGTCTCAATCCAATACCACCATACTTTTACTTCATTAAATTGTTTAATAAAATCTTGAACCAATACACCCCCCTAAGTAGTTAGGGATTTTGAATAAACGATGTCGTTTGTTATGTGGAGAGAGAGAAAAAAAGTAAAGCAAATCAATCCTACACGTTCATTTGCTTGATTGCCACATGTCTGCAAATGCTTAAAAGCTGAACACAAATGAGATAAATAGGGAATCTTAATCCTTATTTTAAACCTTCAACACGAAAAGCATATTAATTTAATTTAGTCAATTTTAAACACTCCATTGTGGGTTCTTTCCCCTCTTTTTTATTGTTTTCTTTAAAAAAAAATATTGTAAATTGTTTCATTTTCTCATGCTTTGATTTTTTTTTGAAGTACAAAACTCAAAATCTGGAAAGTTTATAACAAAAGCATGCTTTTCATAGGGTGGCTTGATAAAATTAGACAACATTTCCTCTATTTTCTAAACAATTCCACCATGTAATATTAATTACATGATACAACACTTCTAGCCTATTACATGGCTCAACAAACATTCTAGGATCTCGATCTTGTTTGTATCCCAAAACACAAACACACTTAAAATATACAAAACATTGTTGTTAGTATGCAGGAATGATTTTATGTGATACAAAAATAAAGACTGTAGACTAGCAACTTAATACAATGTTGAGATATATATATATATATATATTAACCTGTACAAAAGAGATTCATTTATTACATTGGAAATTAGAGGCTTTCTAGTATGACAACTCATTATACCACTTAAAAAAAAAAAAAAAAAAAAAAAAAAAAAAAAAAAAAAAAAAAAAAAAACTATCAATATGTAAACAAAAATCGGAGAATCTGCAGGACGAATTCATATGTGTTGACAAAGAGAAAACCAAAACTAACCATTTGAAACATTAAACTGTTATTAGTAACCATTTTCGAAATTTTAATTGTTAATAACTACTTTTTTTAAAAAAATTCAGTATGTCCATAAATTACCAGATTACCCCTGAAAATAGTTTTATTTTAAATCTTGAAGCAAACTTGAAATTATGGGTAAATTGAAATATCCAAACTTAAAATTATGCCTAAATTGAAATGTTAAAACTTGAAATCATGCATAAATTGAAATTTTGCCTTTCTTCTTTTTCCTCAAACATTAGGTTTTTTTTTTTTTTTTTTTTTTCCCTTCCTGTAGCTCACCTTGCCGGCGAAGGGGGGTCGATTCCGTCGCCGATGAAGTAGCAGCAGACGCCGAGGAGGTTGCCGGTGCCCACGCTTGGTCGCCCGTCACCCACGCCTGGTCGTCGAACCAGCGAGCGAGTGAGAGAGATCAGCGAGCGAGAGAGATCGGCGAACCAACAGGCCACTGCCGCGAAGCCCAGGAGGTCGTCGGTGCTCGGCGACACCTTTGTCGGCGCTCGGCGACCCTCAAAACACCCCGGCGAGAGAGATCGGGTAGAGAGGGAGAGAGAGAGAAATCGGGGAGAGAGAGACCAGAAGAGAGAGAAAGAAAAAAAGGGAAAAGAGAGAGAGTGGGTTTGGGGACCCTTTTTATATATGGGCTTTCCAATAATTTTACAAAAAAGTGGTTATAAATAATTAAAATTTCGTTTGTGGTTAAAAACGAATTTCTCCTAATATTTATGGTCATTCTGAGTAATTTCCACCGTGTTGACAAGCTCTAGTATACAATTAAACAATTATTAGAAAAACACCTATGAAATCAATTTCTTCCATAACACACGATGATAAAGAAATTATAGACTATGCATGTGTACCTTGCATAAAGGATTCTATCATTGTACAGTTTTATTGAATTTAATATTTTATTGTAATTGTCACATTGATCCCCTTTTGAAGAATTCATACCACAGCTTGGGCAAAAATGATACTATATCATAACTCTATGTATTTATAATTTGTTAAACACTTATAAAAAGAAAAGAATACACAGTGTATCAACAATTGCAAGTTGCATGTACTAACAAATAGAAAAGCAAATGAGGATTGAGTGTAACCTAGCACAAGTTTTCAACCCCCAATGATAATATTTTAATAACTTGTAATAAATTAGAGATAATTTATGTCAAAAAAAATAAATAAATAAATTGGAGATAAGGAATTCAAAAATATCAATTGAATCATTGTGGTAGCCAAAAATAGCACATCCAAAATAGAAGTTAAGTCCAACAAAGGCCCAATGTGGGACAAACACAAATGACAAGCCTTAATCAAGTTTAGATGCAGACAATTCAAGTTACTGTGAATAAAAGCCCGAATGGCCATAAGTCCATTTGGACTTAGTCAAAACATTCAAACAACTGAAACAAGTTGTTAACAATGACTAAGTGATAACCCCCAAATCCCATGAATTGCGAGACACTCCTGCAATCTTGCTCCACGGATATCAGGATCCCCACAAATCAAATCTAAACCGATCAAATATCCAGTTGTCAAAGAGACCTATAAATGATTCTCTCTTGACTCATGAGAGGGGGGCTGGAAGAAGACAGATTTTCCTTCTTCTATCTCACGCATAGAACTTTGCTATTTTCTACTATTATTCATTTAAAATGGAGAGCTCTACAAAGTCCAATGCCAACACGTTCAAATTGAGGGCTCTACGTCCTGACTATACGCTCAGCCTATATGCTCAGCCCAAGCGAACATAAGGCTATATGAACGACACCACCCAGGATTCGATAACTTCGTTTACGGTTTAATTTAGATGTTATTTAATTTAGATTTTATTCGGTTTAACTGTTAATTTGAAATTATGTTATTTATTGATTAATTGTCTAACTCGAGCATCGGAAAGTCCCCAACGAGACACCCCCCTCTCGCTCTGTTCTATCTTCTTATTTTTTACAGGATCTCGTAGCACACGGCCTATTAATTTCTGCTCTACCATTGTCAGTGCCCACCGACTTACGAAAAAATTCAACTGGAGATTTTCGGGCTCTTCAATCATAAAGAACATCGTTGGCCCAAGTTAGGACCGACAAAATTATTATATCAAGATATTATTAATTTATAAACGTTATACTATATTACTTTTTAGACTCGTAGAAATGTTAAAAATACATTTAAACAGACATTTGTCTAATCAATTTTATAAATATATATATTTTTTACTATTTTAAATGCTAAATTAAAATAATAATTACTATTTTTTTTTTTTTTTTTGAAAAGGAAACTTCATTAATGAAGAAAAGGGAATTACACAGAACCCGGACAATCGCCCAGGACCAGACTCTCCACACTCAGAGGACAATCCTCCATCCAGACAAACTCCCCCTCATAGGACAAAGCTAATTTTGCTAAAGTATGAGCAACATTATTAGCTAATCAAGGAACAAAACAAATAGATGAAACATTAACATTACGCAACAGACAAAGAATATCATTAATAACCACACCTATATCAGCAAGAGGGACATCCTTCGAGTTGATCATGTTCACAACCACCAGCGCATCCGATTCCAGAGAGACTGGAAAGAGTCCCAAGCTAGCAGCCAACCAAATACCCTTCAGGATAGCCATAGCTTCAATAACTTGAGGGTGGAAAGTGGCCTTGATGTTCTAACATAACGAAGCCATAACATTACCTTGAAAGTCCCTGATAACCACCTCGATTCCTGACTGGAAACCAGCCTCATCAAGAGCTGCATCTGTATTAATTTTAAAGCCTCCCCTATCAGGTGGTTTCCAAATTGGGCGCATTTTTCCTTAGAACAAAGATAGAGAACCCTTTGCCAAGGCACCGTGAAAATCAGAGAGGTAAGAACGAGCCCAATTCACAACATCAGAAGAATCAGGAATAGCAGAGGAGTGAACAATCTGATATCTTCTAAACCAAATACGCCACCATATAACATAGAGAAGCTCAAATTCCCCCCTCCCAATGCAGTTCTTGCAATATTGGACAAAATCAAGGAAAGATCCCCTATCAAAAATTCCTCCACTACCAATATTACAGAGCCAATTTTCCTCTCTGATCATCCGTAGAGAGTCACATCTCCCAAAGGCATGAAGAGAAGTTTCGTCCTTCTTCAAATAGACAGGGCAATCATCATCAACTAAAACACCATGCTTCACAAGATTCACTTGAGTGGGGAACCAGTTATTACAAACCGTCCACATGAACATTAAAACCTTAGGAGGCAAACGGAGACGCTAAAACAATTTCCACCAAGACTCATCCGAGCTGAAACCAGAAATACTAGGATTAGACAAAGAGGAAAGCTCGGTCCAGTATTCGCTACGCACCATATAGGAACTTGACTTGTGAAAATGCCAAAGTAAATTGTCTTCCGAATTAAAACCACTTGGAGGCAAACTTAGGATAGCTCTCCCCTCAACCAAGCAAAACAACTGCCAGATCAAATCAGAATTCCAAGCTCTCGATGACAATTTTAAACAGTCTACAGTAGCCTGGTCATCCAGAATTTTTGGGGATTGAATTCGAAAAGAGGAAGGACGAGGAATCTAGCAGTCATCGTATATACGGATAAATTTTCCATTTCCAACCCTCCAACAAGTACCTTTCACAAGCAGCTCTTTACCCCATTCTAAGCTTTTCCAGAGAAAAGAGCCCCTCTTGGTCCTCTCAGCTTCCAAAAAGGATGAATCGAGATGGTAGCAGCCCCTGATTACTCTTGCAACCAGATAATTTGGCTGTTGGATGAGCCTCACCCTTGCTTGGCTAACAATGCTTTATTGAAGACACCCAAATCACGAAAGCCAAGACCCCCCTCACTCTTGTTCAAACACAACTTCTCCCACGTACACCGGTGAATTTTCCGTTTGTTCTCATTCCCATCCCACCAAAATTTAGCACTTAAACGATGCAACTCAGAGATAATAGATTTAGGCAAGCGAAACAAATTCATAGAATACACCGGTAGAGCTTGAATAACTACCTTATTAAGCACCCCACGACCCCCAAAAGAAAAGAAACAGTTATGCCAACTATTCAACTTTTTCCAGACCTTTATTTTTAAATCATCAAACATAGCATGCTTACTCCTACTCGTTAAACAGGGAAGGCCTAAATAACGATCATGGCAATCAGCCAATCTTATCCCCAATTGACTTGCTAGCCTACTCTTCTCCCTACTCGAGACATTCTTGCTGAAACACACTGCAGACTTGTTAAAATTAATGATTTGGCCCGAAGCCTTCGAATAATCATCCAACAAATTCGTAATATTAACACACTTCACCGAAGAAGCTTTAGTAAAGAGAAGACTATCATGGTAAAGAAAAGGTGTGTTATTTTTGGCCCACCACGGCTACAATTGAAACTCGAAAAGCTACCACCTCTCTCAGAAAATGAAATCATACTAGAAAGGCCCTCCGCACACAAGAGAAAAAGGTACGGGGAGAGAGGATCACCCTGTCTCAAGCCCCTGGAAGGCCTAATGTAACCTGCCACCCTACCATTAAGGATGAAAGAATAAGACACCGACGACACACAACCCATAATCTTAGAAATCCAAGTCTCCGAAAAACCCATTTTCCGCATCATACCCTCCAAGAACCTCCACTCCACCCAATCGTACGCTTTGGACATATCCAATTTAAGAGCCATGAAACCCTTTTTACCAAACACTTTTTTCTGCAAAGCATACATGCATTCAAAACCCACCATAAAATTATTTGTAATAAGTCTCCTAGGAATGAAAGCACTTTGGGTCTCGCAGATAACGCTATAAAGAACCAAACGGAATCTATTTGCTAGAGCTTTGGCAATGCACTTATAAACCACATTACAAAGACTAATAGGTCTCAAATCAGACATATGCTCCACTTTTTTAACCTTTGGAATGAGGCAAAGAAGGGTGTGATTAATCATGTCAACCGGCTTCCCTTCATTTAAACAATCTAGACAAAGTTTCGTACATCCCCACCAACCACTTCCCAAAATTTTTAGTAAAAATCAGCCTGGAAACCATCCTCCCCAGGCACTTTTGAGGACCCCATTTGGAAAATCGCCTTTTTAACATCATCTGCCGTGAAAGGAGTGTCAAGAAAGTCCCTTAAATGAGAAGAAACCCAGTTACCTACACACTCCAAGACTCGGTCCAACTGACTGCAATTGGGTTGGGAACTATCGAAGAGACTAGAAAAATATTGCTGGATAATATTCTCCATATCCTCCTCATTGTCATTCCAAACTCCGTTCTGATTAAAAAGCCCATGAAGACGATTGCCCTACTTTCTAGATGTTGCTTTTGCATGGAAAATTTTTGTATTAGAGTCTCAATCTTCAAGCCAACTTATTCTAGATCTTTGCCTCCAGAACAGCTCTTCAACATGCAATAACTCATCAAGCTTGTTCTCAACTTTCCTTACCATACCCCTATCGACGACATTAAAACCATTATTTAACCAAGCTAGTTCTATCTTTTTCAACTCCACATCTTTCTTCATTTGCCACCTTTTATTCTTATTCCAAACCTGAAGATTCTTAGCATAGCTCGCCAAGCCATTAACCACCATTTGCATACCGTTCCGTCCTTGAGCATCCATCCACGAGTTCCGAATCAGATTCGAACAAACCTCATCCCCCGCCCAACACAACTCATAATGAAACCGCTTACCACCCCTAAAATTATTCACCCTTACTGAGAAATCAAGGAGGATTGGTCTGTGATCAGACTTCCAAAAATCCAAGTGAGTTACTGAGAAGTAGGGGAAACAACGTTGCCAACTTTCATTACTAACACAACGATCTAATCTTTCATGAATAATTTGAGAATCCCCTCTTCGATTGTTCCAAGTAAATTGAGGTCCTAAAAACCCCAAATCACATAAACCACTGTCCATCAAAGCAGAATAGAAACTTTCCATTAACGCCTCTTGACGAACATACCCACCAAACTTCTCCGACCAAGGTAGTGAAGACATGTTAGCCAACTGTCTCAAAAGTGTCCAACCATGAACTCTATGGGCCACTACAGGATTCCCATAAAAACCCGTAAGCCTCCACCGCTTATCCACCTGAGAAACCACCATTGTATCAATATGGTGCCACGAATATGACAAGAGAGAGATATCAATCTTCTCTTTCCATAACAGACATAAACCCCCACTATTACCAACACGATCCACCATTAAATTTGCACTAAAACCCAATTTCACATGTAACTTTTCCATATATAAGTGATCACAAATTGTTTGAGACAAGAAAACAGTATCATGGCGATGATCCCGCAATAAAGATTGCAGGACCCGGAACGCTCGGTCTCCCCCCAAGCCTTGAACGTTCCAAAATAAGGTTTTCATTGTGAATGGCAAGCCGGGTCCACATCTCGACTTGCCGATACCTCAAGTGATTCAGAACCAGAAATGATTCCTACTTTTTGTTTCTTTCCAGCTATTTGATTCTCCAAAATAGAAAAATTCAAAACCCTTTTCTTGGGATCCTGTTCAAACCTATCCGGACTCGCAATCCGACTTCCTGCTTCCCGAGCCCACCTTTTCCACCTTTTTTTACTCCTTGACTTGACCCAATTTTAGTATTCCCAACCCCAACTTCAGCCTGTATTCCACTATCAATCCCCTTCCGAGCTGTCCCATCTACTCCATGCAAAACTCCAGTAGTCTCCATACCCATCGTATCTAATAGAATGCCTACTTGCATATATGATAAATCAACCTTTTCTTTCCCCTTATTTACTTTCATCGTTTCCTTATGATCAATTGCCCCCTAAATTTTTGATTCATTCACATTCTCCTCCATATTCATCTCACCATTCTTTGAAACCATATTATCATCTCTAACTCCCTTACCTAACAAAGGAGTCCCTATATCAATAGCCTTTCCACACCTAGCCCCTTTTCGATGATCTTCAAAATCACTTACGCCACTACCAATGCTTCCCATTCGGCCTCTCCAATCACCCTCACTTCGATTCACTCCCCCATTAACTACTTTGTTCCCTCCTTTTCTAGCCGTTCCATAAGAATTCCTGATCAAGCCAAAACTGGTATGATTTTGACCCTAATTTTCGACTCTTTTTGCTTGATTCTCAGGCATTTCCCCGTGCTTAATGGTGTTAAATTGAGTGTTTTAGGTTTTATTAAGTTTCAAGAGCAATTGGGATGAAGTTGAGGACTTGTGTGTAAAAAGGCTCACAAATGGGAAGAAACAGGGGATTTTTGCTATTTAGGCAAGAGGAGGACGCCACATGGTCGCCATGGTGACAGAGGATTATTCAGAGCTTCAGAAGGTCGCCACTTGGTCGTCATGGCGACAGAAGGTTGCAAAAATGCATCAGGTGGGTCGCCATAGCGACCCACCCTTGCAAATGGCGACCTCCCATTTTTATTCATGGTCGCCATTTGAGGTTGTCATGACAACCACCCCTTGCAAATGGTGACCTCCCATTTTTATTCATGGTCGCCATTTGAGGTTGTCATGACAACCACCTCTTGCAAATGGCGACCTCATCACAAATTGCATATGGCGAAAAAGATGATGTTCATGGCGACCTTTTCATCTAACCGTTTTACGCACGAGGGTCGCCACAGCGACAAAATGGTGAACTTTGTGCCACATCAGCGAATCAAGCAGTTATCGGTACACATTCAAGAGATAGTATATATAGAGTGGCCTTTCATCTTCAGAATACACATCCCACCTTAGAGAGCACGAAATTCATTACATTGAGATCTAGCTTCCTCATCCATGGCTCATCATTCCTCATCCTCCATTTCTTTACTTGTACTCATCTAATTCCATCCAAACCTCAACACCAAACCTTGACTACTTCCCTAAATCATTCCTCTCCTACCATTTCTCCACCCAAATTCCTTTGTCACTTTCCACTAAACATCCACACTTCAAGACACATCCTCTACTTCCATTCTTTGCATTTAGGAGCATAACGGAAAAGAAGGATCTAGCTTAAAGAAGGAGGCCTAAGGGTGATTTCCTTACTATTTACTTCATTTCATTTATTGCTAATATGTGTAACTAAACCCCTAATCTAGGGGATATATTTGAGGATCATTTGGTTGTGGGTATTAGCCTTAGCTTTGTAATGAATCTCTTATGTGTTCTATTCATTCAAATCATTAGATTCTATTCATTATGTAATTGACTTGTATATCCACTTGTTAATTGCAATCTTGATTTGAGTAATATGTTATATATTCATATTTGGATTGACACTCATTGTGTGATTAAGAACCCATTGAATAGGATATATTAGTGGTGGGTATATCAACCCCACTAATCTAAGCCTTAAGTGGTTGACATAAAGAGATTGGTACATTAAAGTGGCTATAAGGCATTACTCACACTCAATTGCTAATCAACCTATTCCCTAGCAATCATATTAATTGTTTTCATCATTATTCTTATCAAGGTTGTTGAGTATTCTATTTTTCATATCACTTTTGTAGTTAACATTGGTGGTTTTTGAAACCACACATCTATCAAATATCATGATTTACTTTACTTGTCTAAGACTATAGTCAATCTATCTAATTAGCACTCCATAACCCTGTGGAACGAACTTGCTTACCATTTGCTATAAAATCACACTTTAAGGGATTTAAGTGGCTTAAAAGGGTTTTCAAAGATCAAACAAAATTACATCATTTTTATGAGTGCACGACGGCTCATCAATTCCCTTTTGACCGATCAGTACCATGACTCAGCGCCTGACCTGGGGGGTTTGATGCCCGAAGCCAAGCCTTGTATTCGAAATCCAGACCGGTTTTTTTATTAGTTCCCAGAATCTCTCCCGGGCATTCCTGGTGAGAGTGTCCCATCAAACCATATAGAAAACAGAATTCCGGTAGCTTCTTATATCAAAGCAACAATAGGGACTCCTTTCCTTCTCCCTATAAGTCCACATGAAGGAATCTCTTTAAAGGTTTTGAAATATCAATAGCAACCCGTAACCGCAAATACCTACCAAAACATTCCCCTGTCAGCCCTACGTCAATGTCAACCAAATCACCAATTAGTTTTCCCAAGAATTCTCCCATCTCCTTAGTCATGCAAAGTAACGGTGCATTATGAACTTGAATTCAGAATTCCACCCTTTTAAAGGATGTATTAGCAATGTCCCCTACCCCTTCTAACTTGTTTAAGACCAAAAGGCAATTGTCAAAACTCCATGGTCCACCTGCAAGGACCCGAAGTCTATCCCCCTAGTTCTGAAAATAGAAGAGGAAAATATTTTCTGAAACCACTTCAATATCCAGTCTCATCTACTAGATTTTTGGTATCACTGCCCTAAAAGCCTCCCTGTTCACATGTTTCATAGATAACAGTTTTCCCACCAAACAAAGATCTAACTTCTTCCCCGCTGACTCCTTGATATTATCTTTTACATTCCACAACTTCTCTTCTTTACTGATCCGGGAGAAAGACTCACAAAGTCTAGCAATTTCCTTCGGATCCATGGTGCAAGATGAAAAGGAGATAGACTAGACGGTCGACAAAGAAGAAACAGATCGGTCGTCCCACCAAACTACCAACTAGTTATAACGCTAGGGTTTTTAGAGAAAAACCCTAGGAGAAGACATAATAATTACTATTTAAACATTAATCATTTCAATAGATAAATATTTATATAATATATTCACAAAGAATATTTAATCATCATTGAATTATATTTTTATTTATTTATTAATTTTTTTTTATTTCATTGTAAATATCCCAAGGCCTGTAGGGACAATATTAGATTTTCATCCACATAACATCTATTGCGACAAACTTTTTGTATGCTAAAGAGCCTCCTCACATGATGCAACGTTTGGAGACGATTTGGTTGTTTTGTCCCTATAAGATGTCATTAAGGACTTAAAATATTCTATCCCAATAGGTTTTGTCCTTATAGATACATTTTCTTGAGTGGGGTCGATGAGTAATCAGTATTATTATGATATTTTCGCCGATTTTGGTGATTGTAAGTTAGTGCAATATCCCTTGGACACTATGCCCAATAACAAAGTAACATAAATAATTTAATTTTAGAGTGGCGATATTGGCACCCCTAAAAAATTGTATGTACATCCCTTCGTAAGTACACCCCTAAAATATTTTAAAAATATATGGTTCGTAAATAAACCCTACTTAATGCCAAAAATACCCTTTCTTTAATTTTATTGTATTATATTTTTGTTAGCACAACCCACTATTTTGTTATCTAATTAGATTTATTTAAAATTTTATTATTTTATTTCTTTTTATTCAAATAAATAATTTTTCTTTTAAAAAAATAATTTCTAACTCATGCAAAAACATTTGATGTCACTAAAAAATTGTTTGAAAAAAATTTCTTTTCATTGCATTAAAACTTTTTTTAAAATTCTTTAATTTTTTTTAAGCTCAAAATTCTCCAATTCTCCCATTCTTTAGCCAAGTTTGCTTTGTCTTTGGATTTTGATAGGGTTTGGCTAGAGGATTATCCTCTCTGTGCAGCTTTTGCTGTATTGGGGGATCGTACTTCGCAGTTGTAATGTTTTTTGGTTTTATGAATTATATTTCTCTTCAAAAAAAAAAAAAAAAAAAAAAAACTATTAACTGTAACCATAACCTGTGCATGTGTCGCTTTAGCTCTATTAGTTTAAAGAAAAAAATTGAAATTTAAAATGCATTAATAGAAAACAGCAATTACACCAACCAAGAAGAAAGGTCATATGTAAAAAGAGGCTCTTAACATATAATAGTGTATCTCAATTCCTTTGTTCCGAAGAAAGTTTTTTATTTTTTTTATTTTTTTAAACAATTGTAAATTGTTCACAAGAAAGTTTATTGTTCATATTGATTTTTGTTTCACTTAATTATTACACCAACCAAGAAGAAGGGCCATATGTAAAAAGAGGCTCTCAACACATAACAGTGTATCTCAATTCTTCTATTCCTAAGAAAGTTTATTTATTTATTTTTTAAACAATTGTTCATAAGAAAGTTTATTGTTGATATTGATTTTTGTTTCACTTAATTATAGCAGTAAATTGTTTGTCAACTCAATCAATTTATATTCCTTAAAAGAAATTAAAATTAGTATTTAAAATAGAAGTTAGGGTTTGATAAAATAGAAAGGTGAAAATATTTATATACGTGTGTCTAAACAACCTAGAGGGGGGGGGGGGGGGGGGGGGGGGTTTGAATGGGTTGTTAATCCGGTTAGTTACCAATTTTTCGGATTAATCAATATTCAAAAATAAACCCAATTCAACAAACAATAAAATCAAGTATAAGTTGTGGAAATTAAAGAACAATTGATTTTTATGTGGAAACCCACACGAGGAAAAAACCATGGGCTATTATGTGCGTCACACATGGTCAACGAAATCCACTATATGAAAAGGAATTTACACCCTCAAGTGATTCTCGGACTCTCACCCTAGATAACCTCAGGCTATGGACACTACCACTCGCCACTCTTGGTTCAATCCTTAGTGATATCCCCTGATGCACTACTCTTGGCGTGAGCAACTCCTAATCTACACGGCGGACCTTTTACAGTGGCACTCAACCAATTGCTTGAGCACTACCCACCGGTAGCCACAAGACTTTCCTTGCTTGTGTAACTTCACCTAGAAGCCACAAGACTTTGACTCATGAAGAGAATTAAAAGTCTATGTGAGTATGACAATAATGATGCACAAATGCAACAAGTGCTAGACTAAACACAAGATGTTATAATGCAAATAAACATCCTAGTTATCAACAAAACCTACATGTACATGCATGAGGTGTCAATTAGTTGTAGAGATTTCTTATAACCTAATTGTCAACAAACAAAGCCAATTCAACACATGTTGTCAATAATCATGGCAAGGCCTAAAAACATGCAATTAACTAATGCAATCAAGAAATTGTGAATCAAAAGGCCAATCAACACAAGTTGTCAAATAACATGGCAAGGACACTAAATGCAATAAATAAATGCAATCAATGAGTCCTACATATCAATGATGTCTAAATGCAAAACATAAAGACTTAGCTAGATGTTATCAATCACAAAACAATCCTAGCTATCAAACAATGTCAACATGTCCAAACATGTGAACTCAATTAGTTGTAGAGAATTTCTACCAACATAATTGTCAATTAAATCCACAAGAACATTCAATAAAGCTTGACTAGATAAATAAACATTAATCTATCAATCTAATCATCAACCAATTTTACAAGAATGTTCTAGGGTTAGCTATTTAGGGAAAATCATCCTAATCATGTAAGCTACCACAAACAAAACCCAATCATGTCATAACTTCACTAAATATGCAATACGAGTGAAGATTTGCTAAACTAAGCAATAAAAGACATGTCTTGACTAAGATAGAACAATAAATGAAGATGTTATGTTTGTTCTACTTACCAAGTCATAAATGAAGAAGACCCATGAAGATTGATGCATGAAACATGTTAGATGCACATGGGTTTTGGGTTTGGAGAGTTAAAGAAGAAGCTTGAAGCTTTCTCTCTCTAGGAAACTCTTAATCTCTCTCTAGGGTTGTGTATCTTTTGTTCCCTTGAATATAAATGAGAGAAAAAGTTGTATTTATAGTGCTTAGATGATAGCCCTACAAATATCATGAATATTGCTCCAAAAATGAGCCAAATCGGACTCTAAATGAGTGAGATATGGCCAAATTACGAAACAGGGGCGGAGCATTGCGCTGGACGTCAGGTGCAGCCACACTAGTGCCACACCAGCGCCACATCTCTGGACCAAGAGTGCTGGTCAAGTAGCGTTGGTTGAGTAGCGCCACACCAACGCAGAGGCGTGACAGCGCAACAGTTCGAGATTTGAGCGCTCTGAAACATGACCAAACGACATCAAAACCTTTCATATAATATATTGTTGGAAAGGTATAGAAATATACTTTCTACTCCAATTTATGGAATGACATTTCAATGTCTGTAGAAACAGTTATGGTCAATTGAGTGACCAATGGTCAGATTCGAATAACAGCTGTGATGCCCTGTTTTAGTGGTCACTTTGGAGATTTCAAAACCAATCAAAACGGTCATAAAATATTACGAATAATATATCGTTGGAAATGTATGGGTGTCTAGTTTGTCCATAATTTTACAAAACTCAATTTCAAACTTTGTGTAAAATGATACGGTCACAAGACCATACAAAGGTCAGTTTTGAAAAACATTTAAATCATTGAAATCCAATCTTTTGAAACTAGACACTTTACTCCAAATAACCAAACCGAATCTACCACTTATCCAAGAGAAGAATAAGATCTTCTCAAGTGGTCAACCATCGTGCTAAGACATGCACACCATCGTGCAAGCATGGACGTTTCCAATCACACAAACGGAAACGAATTACACCACACTTAAGACTAACATGAAGTGCAAGTGTGGTTGTGAATAAATAACATGCATGGGAAAGGATAACATCATGAAAAGTCACCAAGCACTTGACACACAAAAGATATGCAATATATGAAAATGCATAAGTGTGATGATAAAGCATATAAGCACACAATTAAGAGAACCACAAATGCAATCATATAAATGCAATGAAAGTGAGTGTGTGCTAAAAGACATAGATGCACGAATCAATGAAACACACATGCATGGTAACAAATGCAATATAGATAAAGATGCATGCAAGTGTGTGTGTGCACCTAATCTCTTCAAGAATTAAGGTCAAGTGATATACCTTTTGAAGCTCTTGATCTTGAAGTCACCGGGATGCTTGGAAGCTTGCCTTGATAATCATCAAGATGACCTAAGCTACCCATTACACAATCATCCCCATTGTGGTATGTCATGAAATAAGCCAATCACAAAATAGAGGTCCTTACAAAAGGTTTTTATTATCATATCAAACAATTAATCGGAAACTTCCTTTTTCTTTTCTTACAAAGGATTGATATAAAACCAATTTATTGGTATATGCTTACAAACCATTTAGTCCTTTAAGTAATTTTACTTAAGGATATTATTGGATTTTTAAAAATATACTAAATTGGGGTGTACATACAGTTTTTGAGGGGTGTAAATATCGTCACTCTTAATTTTAATATGTTATTGTAGTGGTCAAACTTCGTCTTTTGGCCCAATGACTAGGATTTGACCCAAGGTCAAGTGGGCCTTGTATCAGTCCACAAGTAGTCCAAATTACTTAAACCTAATAGGATCTTGTATTGGTTCAAAAAAAAAAAATGTCTTGTATTTGTCATTTATTCTCTCTCCCCCCCCCCCCCCCCCCCCAAAAAAAAAAAAACCCCAAATTAATGTAATATTTAAAAAAAAAAATACATAAAACTAACTTGAGCGTCAAAGCTTGCTTGGATGGCACCACATAGATTGTCCAAGCACTCTATGCCAATTTTTTCTATATTTCGCAGGTTGTTGGGAGAGGTGACCGCAGTTTGGTTCCAGTTCCGGTTCCTTAGGTAACCAGAATCAGAACCAAACCAAACCAAATGATAAAAGTCATTTGTGTATGTAAATTCGCTTGTCAAAAGATATTTATAAGAACCTCAACAATCCCTTAAATGATTTTAAAAACACAAGTATGGCGGCAAGTGGGGTGTCATCCACAAGGATCGGGACTAGCTATGACTAAATCGGCACTCTAGTGATATCTATAAAATAAAAGTAAAAGTGAATGATTGGTGATTTGGATGTTAGGAAAGCTAAAAACTAATAATCCAATGACTAAATGGAGTGCAAATGGAGCGAAATATATGATATGGGGACTAAGGAGTTGATGGACTCATAGGTAAACAATGGGCAT